>KK502557.1:403190-443107 GCA_000688735.1 Glossina austeni
TCCGGAAGCTTCCGGACCAGATTTGGCACGACATGAAGTATATAGACACTCCATGTCAAGTCAAGAAGATAGAGATGGATTATGAGGAGAAGAACAAAAAAAAAAAAATAAATAAATAAAAAAAGAAAGAGCCAAATCAAGAGGGTCACAACACTAAATTTTTCTAAAAATTTAAGAAAATTTCTCCGTTACGTTGACACTGTAACAAGAGAACACGAGAATAAGAGAAATCAAAATCAACCAGCAAAGACTATAAAAAGAGAAAGAAAACAAAATCACCACAATTTTCTCATAAGTTAGACGAAGATTTCATACTAGTAAGCAACGGTAAATAAAGAGCAAGAGAAAAACTCTTACAGCACCAAAAGAAAAATAAACCACGAAAGAGACCTATTATCAAAAACACTTGTGCTGAATGCAAGAACCAAAAATGAAACATCAAAATTTTAATATAAATTAAGATAATTATAATTCTTTTTAAAATTCTTACACCTTTTAACTTTATGCCTTTATAATAATATGCCTTTTAAAGAAAATGCGAATAATTACGCGCAAAAACAAATAGAAATAAAACAATGCACTACTCTTTACAGAAAAGAACGAAGCAATCACTCCGCGATCAGTTGCCAAACTGTTATGTTCGTATAATCGCGAAAGATTAGAAAAATAAAAAGAATAAAGAAGAGCTGTTCTTGCACTTCAACTATATATGTCGATTATCGTGTAGTTTTTTTCGAGATGTGTGATAAGAAATGAGAAGATACCACAAATAGAGCTATGATCGTAAGTTTGGTTGCCCAGGTAAAATAAAACGACAAGTCATTATGCCGTATTTGTGTTATATGGCCTTAAATGGAGCACACAGGTAACAGTAGTAAGGATTATTGATGAATACTACTCTGTGATAGCAGAATCCTGGAAATTTGCGATTACGCTTTGGTATTGTACGTTCGGTTACAACAGCTTTGGGTTTGGCGTTTATTGGCAGGCAATAAAGTGTATATAACTTGTGGTTTTCATATGTTAACCTTTTTTACTATTGTTTTATTTGTAAACTTGATGTTGGTACACTTCTTTACCATAGATCACCAAATTGTTGCAAGCCGAATCACTTTGATGAAAGTCGTCATTCTTGAGTATAATGCTTAAATCCGTAAACCTAAAGTTCACTTCTTCTTCACTGCATAGTACAGGCCTTTGTCACCAAATTAGCTTACATTTAACTAGTTGATTTTGCTCCCTTAAGATTTTTGCTGCATTATTCTTTTCTTTTTTCTTTTTTTTTTTAAACATTAATTGTAGATTTTTTTTTCATACGATCGCTATTGGTTAACGTTTTATAACGTACTGTGCGGTTCTTCAATTTAGATTAAATTAAATCACTTGACGTAGTCAATCCCAAAATCTCTAATATTCAGCTTGAAGGACCTGACTTCTTTAATTTGTCGTATTTCTTAAAAAAATCATTATATTTGTTGTCTTCTAATTCAGTTTATTTTAACTCAGTAAAGATTTACTAAGTAGCTTACGTAGCTACGATCTGCTTATTATAATAGTTCATGCACAACTGTATATAAGTAAAGAAACATAAGAAAAGGAAGGAACTATGTGTGCAAACAAGCCCGTCAAAAAATTTCCGGTTTTTATGATTTAGAATGAGTAAAGAGTATTACAACATAAAAAAGTAAATTACGGCTTCCAATTTTGTGAGGAGCGGATTTTTCCCGCTTGTTTAGAAAAATTTCTATTCGAATTAATAAAGCTAGGGTAGCCTCAGCGGCTCTTCCAGGCGTCCTTGCGTTGGTGATTTATATTTCTCATATCAATAAAAATCCTAATATGCCTTGACTCAGTCAACTTCCTTTCATTAATTAGTTTATGTTACTAAACAACTAAACAAGCAAATAAACAACTACACATTAAAATTGAAATAACTATGCTTTAGTTAAATGACCTATCGTCATTGCTCACCGGACGGAACGGACGGTCTTCTATTAAAATATCCCTAATTCGGGACCTATAGCGTGCAATCTTAGAGGATGAAGTCGGATTCTATATTCGATGGTGGTGTGTTACGTAGTTGGCGGTTCGATCCAGAAGAAGGTAGCCATCTTCTTCTTCTCTATAATTTTGTTCGAATACGAATTGGCGTTGCCAATCAGTTAGTTGATCACATTCGAAGTACGTTAACTAAGTTATTTCAAATGTGATATTCCGTTCTTACTTACACAATTCTTACTTATTACAGCATCCCTATAATAATCAAAAGAGAATAATAAACTGCTTGCTATAAAGAAAATGAGTGGAAAGTAAAATATACTTATCGTACTTTAAAAAACTAAGAACAACTCATAACTACGTGTACGACCAAAACAAATTGCGCAAGTTTGGTCTTTACAACTTCCAATTCTTTTTTTATATGATCTGTTTGTTCTTTCACTTTTCCTTTAAATATGTTCACAGGTGGACATCATATTTATAGACATCCATTCAAACAGCCGATAACCAGTAGAACCATCATTGTTGTTAAGGACAGCTTCGATTCTTTTAGACATGGATGATATTAATTTACGATAGGACTGTAATATATAATGGGTAAAAACGCGTTGTCTGTAAATCTTGTCTGTTTGATCAAAAAAAGAATCGGAAGCGGTCTTCCACAATTTGTTTATGGCAACTGAACATTGCCACTTAATTAGGATTGGAGGCTGAATAGACGGATGTACACGCCTTTGCTAGGCTAGCTAGTTTGGGAGATGTGGGAGGCTTTTGCTTCTTGTCTCTTGGGCATTCCTGAGACGTCTACGCCTAGAAGATGAAACCTAACTCCCCGAAAGGGCAAATTCAAGGCCCGGTGTTTTCACCGCCCGCCCTACCTGATGGTCTCCTTCGGCCCATAGTGTTTATGGAAGACCCCGAAGTTGTGTCCGAAGATCCCTAACCCTACTTTCCTCTCATAAAACAAAATTTAGTTAATGGACATTTTTGCATTCTTGTTTCATTCTTTTCTTTTTTTAAACAAAATATTTGATAACAGAAATATACCTTTGAGTTCATACACACAAACAAATTTATTTTTGTTTCGTCGCTCCAAAGTGGATTTCTTCACTATTCTTCGATTTCAATTTTATTTTCTTTATTTATTTATTAAGAAACCATAAAGTCATAGGCTTATTACATACTTACTAGATACATTTCATGTAAAAATGTTCATCCAAAAATGAACTACAACATAAATGAATATGCACGTCAACCAGATGGCTGCACATGTGATCACCCTGCTCCATAAACTCCATAATAATCAATTCCTACTATCAATAAAATATACATTATTAGTTTAACAATGTGGTCAATTTCCTTTTGAATTTATTGCAACATTTGTTGCAAATGCAAGGGGGTAGGAGTTGTTAACATAAACTATTCATAGCAGTCGTATAGTACAAAGTTTGCAGGCATGAAAAGTTGGCATGCTTGAAATATTGGCATGCCAGCGAAAAAAAAAACGAGATATCAGGAGACGAATCAAGAAAAAACATATTCCTATTCGTTCAGCTGATTAGTTACAAATATGTGAAATATATGAAGGGGTTTCCATTCCATCTTAAAAATTATAGTCGCTGTATTAAAAGGCTGGGGGATCAAAATCGAATGATTTCGTAGAATTACATACGCCATCTAAACTTTAGGTAAGGTACCCAGGAAAAGAGAATTTTAAAAGGCATTATAATAATATATAATAATAACAACGATATATAATAATAATGATATTGTAAACAGAGCGCGTAACACTATTAACAACATGTTAAAGTTAATCTAATAGGAAGAAACAGGAAAAGACATCAACAGAATACTTAACGTGCACCATGAGGAACGAATGCGCTATGATATGTTTAATCTGTAGAAGCAAATATGGATTCAAATTGTACAGTTGTGAATATAGATATTATTTTCGAACAGCACTATAAAAAATGTTTTCATCCACAGTCTTTAATGAGAAAGAGAACTCTATTTCTATAGTTATTGAATTATGGACATTTAGTTGATTTTGCACGAAAAGCTCATTAATAGCGTTTACGTTTACCTAACTAAGGGCATCATTACTACTACCTTGCAATGTACCGTTCTTACGGAGGACGTGAAATTTTATTAGAATTTAGCGTACGCTTGATATCTTTCCTCCCTCATTAAATAATTCATTCATTCAACTTACACCTTACAATAGATTCCTCAGTCAATAGCATTTAGGGATCAACTTTATCGTTTATAGTTAATGTTTTTCATGGATCTTTCATATAAGATATCACGTGAATGGGCCCAATAGGAACACCATTACCAGTTGAATATTTGGAATTAGTAATCAGATGTAGGATGCTGCGTAGTGGTCGGGTTAGAAAGTCAAGTTGATAGTCCGGGCAATTTGGAAAATACATCGCACTAAAATCATTTCCTCGTAAGTAATGATTGCACTAATGTTGTGCTTTTTAAGGTTTTTATAACAGGCCGTGTACAACTGTAACGACGCTGACAAGCCCATAATGAAACCAACGAAAGATGTGAAATACCGAGTTTAATAGATTGACCATTTTGTACAGATAAGAGATTCTCGCTTATGAGAAAGTAACAAATGTGCAGCGTTAAGATTAAGACCACCATACTTGAGGCAATTCCGAAATAATTTGCTGCTGGCAATTGGTCCAAAATTCGAATCTAGGGGCATTAAAATGTAAGCTAGAACAAGACAGGATAGTTAGGTAATGAAAAGATTTTTACAAAAAAGCCACCAAATCAGTTCAACTTACATAAATTTACAAAGGTTATAATTCCGTATTTATTCTAATGTTTCATTAAACGTTATTCCAATAATACAAATATACAAGTTACGAAGAAGAAAGGGTGTTAAGAAAGGGTTTCTTGTTAAAGAATTTGAATTTAGTAATTTTCATATTATTCTTCATCTCCGTGCATAAAAAGTTGTTCTGTCGAAGCGGTGGTAGAAGTTCAGTCAAGTAGATTCGCCTCCAATGATGTGCAAAAAGACTCAATGTGCGCGTGGAAAGATAGTTTTTCCATAATACATCCTTCGCAATCAGGCTATTAAATTTCACCAAGATGTTCTTGTTATTTAGGTGAGTTCAATTGTTGATATCCTATATATATCCTATATATATGTTTACTTTAAAGCAACCGACAAGCCTGATATGATAATGTGAGCACTACTATAAAATGGAGAGTTGTTTCCAATGAATGGGTTATTCTGACTAGCTCATTTTTCATCAGTTTCATGGTCGTTCGTAAGTCGTTAATGCGCGAGTTAAAATTCCCTTCGATTTTGATTCCTACATTTTTAATCTTCTCTTCAGCGATATCACAGGACTCTTGAGTCCCACGTTTAAGTTCCCTGGAATTTGGTCGACCACCTACTGCAGATCCTGAAAAATTATGCAGCTAATAAAAAAAAACCTTATTCTACAACGACATTAATGTAATATTTTGTTCTTTGAAGATAAAAAAAAGCAACTCATCGCTTCAGTAAACACGCCAATGGCTTGGTACACATTCAAATGCAATTTTTCTCTCTTCCATTGCTCTCGTATCTCCTTCCTTTTTTCTCTTTTGTTCTGCTTTTCCTTTGCTCTGTTTAATCTCCCTATGTCGTCGTTTATCAATGTACGAGTACGAGTGTAAATCATATAAATGTTTAAGGCGATTCTTTCCCTATGTAAACCAGACGGACTTTGAACTGTTATTTGTTTTTCTCTTTTTGTAATTCCTCTTCTTTCGTTTCTAACTATATACAAAAAAAAGGCTTAAAGGAAGGAATTATAAAAAGAACATTGATTAGCGGTTTTGCTTTGTCTTATAAATCGTTAACCTTTTGTCAGGGACAATGGCAAACACAGGTAGACAGATGAAGACTTTATGAAAGTTTGGATATTGTAATATGGGTGGGGACATTAGTTTGTTCTTGAGTTCTAGGAATGCTTGATTACGTTGGTTTGTAAATTCGAAATCTTTACCTTTTTTCAGGAGATCGTTTAGTGGTTGAGCTATGTTAGCAAAATTTTTAATAAATATTCTGTAATAGTTGCAAAATGCTAAAAATCTTCTTACTTTGTCTGTATTTTTGGCTTGGGGGTAGCTTTTTATTATTTCGTACTTAGTGGCATCAGGTGTTATGCCGTCGGGTGTTATGTCCTAGATAGGTTACTTCCGGTTGTAGGAAGTTGCATTTGGATGGGTTTAATTTTAGATTGTATTTCTTAAATCGTTCGAGTACTTTCGTTAGGTTTCTGTTGTGATGTTCAAAGCTACATCCGTGTATTATTATGCCGTCTACGTATAAAAATGCTTCGGTGTATAGTCCTGAAAAAGATATGGTCTTCTAATCTTGTGAGGGGGAATTTGTCGTTTACTATTTTCTCGTTTAATTTTCTGTAGTCAACTACTAGTCGCCATTTCTTAATGTTCGTCTGATTTTTTTTGGGTACTAGTAAGAGTGGTGAGTTATAGGGGCTAACTGAGGGTTCTATAATGTTTTGTTGTAATAACTCTTCTAGCTGGGTGTGTATGGTGTCAGTTTGTGTGCGGGGTAATTTGTGGCTTTTCTGTACAATGGTGTATTGTCGTTTGTTTCTATGTTTTGTGTGTAAAAATTATTTGCTGTGAGCGGTTCATTTTCTAGATGGAATACTGTTTGAAATTTTTTGAAGATTTTTATGAGCTCTTGTTTTTGAAAGTTGTTCACGGTGTCTAATATTATGGATTCTAATATTTGTTGGAATCGTTGTTCATTATGATGAGTGTGCATATTGGTCTTTTGTATAATTTAATAGGTGTTGAGTGGTTCGGTGTTGATATGTGGGTGTTGTATTGTGATTTCTTTATCTAATGTATTTAATATTTTAATGTGTTTTTGTCCGTTTTTTGGTATTATTGAATTGGCCAAAAATATTTCTTTTTCTATTTCTTCATTTAGTACTAAAGCATCGCTGTCTATTTTGATATCTATGGGTACTATAATTTCATATCTCGGGGGTAGAAATATGTTGCTTTTATTAAGTATTTCATCGTATATGGAGAGCTGAACTTGGTCATCTTGCGCATTAATTGTAAGAGAGAAATTTTCATAATTTATGTTACATGCTTACTTGTGTAGGAAACCTCTTCCTACGATCCAATCAGTTTTTATTGGGAAGTTATCGTCTACTAATTGTATTTTATGTTGCGTGTCTCCGTTTCCTAAATTCATATTTAAATGTGTGGTTCCCAATGTTTCTATGCATTCGTTGGTTATTTCTGTTAGATTAATACATTCTGAGTTGTTTAGTGGGTAATGTTCCAAAAGATATGCTTTGCAGAGGCTGATGTCTGCTCCTGTGTCTAATAGAAATGATATTTTTGGTTTTGTTGCATTTTCTATACTTAGTAATATATAGTTGGATAATTTTGAGAAGGAGAAGATATGGAAGTTTGCTTGTTTTGGGTATTCAGTGGATGCCTGGATTAAGTGTTTTGTCCCGAATTCAGTTTCCCTGCTCTTCTATTGAGTGTACGCGGTTGTTTTGGTTGTTGTTTCTTTGATTTCTGTTGTTATTATTATTTTGATTTCGATAGTTGAAATTCCTACGTACGCTTCAATGGAAACACATAAAATTGTGAAGTTGTTGCTTTCGTTCTCATAGTCAAAATAATGACTGTATTTTGAAAAAAGTTTAAATTCGTATTTAAAAAACAGCTTACTTGGGAATTGAGACCTTCATTTTTTATGAACGTCAAGATCTCTATTTCTTTGCTCACATTTTCCATCTCATAGTATGTGCCTAAATAGATCACATGTTGTTTTAGTGTTAATTTTTCACGTTTGGTGTTGGCTATTTACAGTTGCGTTTATAAGAAATAATTGCTGTAAATTATTATTATTATTCTTATTATCATTATAATTTTAGACTAAGGAAATAAATTCTTAGACTACATTAGATATTGAGCCTAGTAGTTTTAATAAAGTAATACATTCTATTAATATTCTCTTCTGTAGCTCATTGTAGAATGTCCAAACGGTTAGTGGCTCCAAATGCAATACTTCTAGCCAAAGAAAAGTTAAAGTGGTCACAGAGAATGTGTTTTATATGAATTTGTCCACAATTGTAGATTGGGGAGGAAGACTACTTCAAGATCCATTGATGAGTTGCAATTTTATGACCAAGGCAAATTCTCGAAAGAGTTTGGGTCTTGATTTTCTCAACATATGTTGGATATAAAGGTGGACTTAATTGAGGGTTAATATAAGAGTAATGCTGATGATGCTATTGTAGATTTCCTTCTGCAATTTTCTCTTTAACTTTTCTTCCAATGTATCTTTGAAGATGCAACTTTTCTATGACATCATCGATAAATAGGAGGTGCAGAATCAGCATTCTTCGCTGCTCGACCAGCTTGCTCATTTCCCAATAAACCGATATAACTTGGTAACATTTTAATTTTTTCGCCGAATGTTGTAATGATATTCCTTAATTTGTTGATTGTGCTCCATCTCGAAGTCGAAGAATTCCGTATAGCTTTTAATACAGACAAAATGTCAGTAACAATGACGGTTTTAAGTTTGCCTTTATGGGAAAGGTTCGCAGCGTGAAGGATAGCTCTTGTTTTGGTTGTGAAAGTTGAAGCACTTTCGTGAAATAAGTCATTGAGAAGAAACTGTCCTGAAGCATCTGCCACGGCATAAGCAGGTGGCAGATCAGAAGATTTTGAGCCATCTGTGTATAAAATATTCCAACCGGTACTTGGGTTTTTTCAGCTATTAGATACCTGAAGACGTAATTTAGAGTATCTTCTTTCTTGTGCATAGATAAAGAAATGTCAAAAGAGAAATCTTTCAAAATCCACGGAGGTTTAACACCAAAATAGTGGAAAATTTTTAAGGGAACGTTCAATTCCTTTGCGACGTACAAGCAATAGTCGATTGTAGATGGTGACTTTCGAATTTTCTTGGCAATAATAATCTTTCTCACATCTTCACCGAGAATAGATTTGTTTGAATTAAGAAGCTTGGGGACGATTTCAGCTTTTATCTCATTTATATTATAATATTGTTGATGGCCGTCGCCCGAAAAGCATATCAACTTGCTCTGAGGGCTTGGTGATAGACCGGTTTAAGGATGTTGATGTTAGATTTGCAGCTGTTGCCATAAATTATCCAAGCATAGTCAATCTTGCTTAAAACAAGCACTTTGGTATGATAAGCAATAGTGTTAATGTGGGCATGGCTTTTAAAAACAAGGTATGAAATTCACCCTTGTTAAAATAGAATTTTTTAACCGAAGACAGTGTGTTTTCCAACGATATTTGTTGGAAAACGTGAGCCCGAGAATATGGAGCGTCTGCACGTTTAGTACTGGTAAGAGATTAATACGCATCAGTAGGTTCCCTGCATCACATATCTGCTTTCGACAAATGTGCATTTTTTTTGGATTTTTGTATACAAATTTTAGCGCCTGTCGCGTTTGCCCACGCGGAGATTTCTCGTTCAATACATTTGAGGATATTGATTGCTTTCGTGTTATCTTTTTTTTTTGTTAAAATGTATACATCGTCCGCGTAGAGACAATGTTCGATTCTCGTAACACGGCAAAGAATTTTACTACTTTCATTTAAAGCGATCTGGAAAAGCGTGACAGAAAGAGGATATCCTTGCGGAATGCCATTCATCAGCGAAAAGGAATCAGAGAGATGATTGTTTGTTTTATTTATTTTTATTTATTTTATTTTAATTCTACTTATACATGAAACTCGACTAAACAAATAACACTCGAGTTTAATTGGCTCTTAAAGCAAAACTTATATTAATTAATATTAAAACTTAGTATAAGTAAAAATAAAAAAATAAGAAGGAAAAAAAGAAAAAGCATGTACACAACTAGCATAGAGCCACACTTACAACCGGTACAGGACCAAATTGCAAATGAAACCCTAAGCCATCGCAAACATGCATAAGCTTGGCAACCGATAATAGTTAACATCAATTAATTTTCGAATCGTAATGACTTTTTAGAGTTAAAAGCTAGTTTAAGTACGACATTGGTAAATCTCGTGTATTAAGCAATGTTGCTTTAATGGACCTTAAAGAGTCCGATAATGAGCGTGTTAAATAGCCCATAATTATATTTACACCGACTAAGCCTAACTAAGATAAAGCGCCTAGAGAAGTGGTTAAGGACGTTAAACCTAATTTCATCAAGTAATAAAGGCGAGTCAATAGCACTATTTATTACTTTGATTACAAAGGAAACGCCAAGAACAAATCTACATTTCTCAAGAGACGGTAAGGACAACAGAAGCAACCTATTTTCAGGACGTTAAACCTAATTTCATCAAGTAATAAAGGCGAGTCAATAGCACCATTTTTTACTTTGATTACAAAGGAAACGCCAAGAACAAATCTACATTTCTCAAGAGACGGTAAGGACAACAGAAGCAACCTATTTTCATAGGGACCGGGAGAGGCAATCGGGTCCCAACCCAAATTCCTAAGGGCAAATAGCAAGAATTGCTTTGGAACAGATTCAATTGAATCTACATAGCAACTATATGAAGGAGACCACACAACAGAGGCATACTCGAGTATAGGTCTAACCAAACACATGTACAGCCTTTTTGAAATGTAAGGATCATCAAGCTCCTTGGAGCAACGAATGGAACGAAGCGCGGATCTAGCTTTGCTTAGAGAGAGAGAGAGCTTTGCTTGCAGAGAGAGAGAAAATGCAAGTTGAAACGTAACCTATGGTCAAATAGAACACCTAAATCTGGAATCGAATCGACTTCCACTACCTTATGTGAATCTATGAAATATTGAGTAATGAATGACCTTCTTCTTGAAAAAGAAAGCTTCTTACATTTATTTAGATTTAGTTTCGAAAGATTCAAAGAGCACCATGCAACCAAATTATTCAAGTCACCTTGAAGCTGATGTGATTGCGATTCAACAGAGAAGGAAGAAAACAGTTTCACATCATCAGCATACATTAAGCATCATCAGCTGGAATATATGTATAAACTAAATAAAATGTGGCTTCCTTGCGGTACGCCAGACATAACGGGGAATTCATCCGAGGTGATGAAGTTAAACAAAACCTTGAAGGATCTATTGTGCAGATAAGAGCTTATCGATTTCACTAAATAGAAAGGGAAGCCAGAGGTTTGGAGTTTAAAGATAAGTAAGTTATGGTTAACCATATCAAACGCTTTGCTTAAATCAGTGCAACATCTGTGCGAGAACCACTAGAAAAAGCCTTCAAAACATGACAAGTAAACTCTAACAAATTGGTGACTGCAGATCGCCCTTTCCGAAAACCATGCTGGTGTGGAGAAATATAAGATTTGATAGCAAAACCTCGCTCGAACAGCTTAGGCAAGGCACTCAACTTGGCTATGCCTCTGTAGTTCTCAACAAGTTGTCTACTTCCACTTTTGTGAATAGGAAAAAGGAAACTACTCTTCCAATACGAAGGGGAAACACCTAAATTCAAGGACTGATTAATAATCTTTGAGATAACACAACATAGATCGACAGTGCAGGGTTTAAGTACACATGATGGAATTCCATCAAGTCCAGGCGAACAACTGTATTTTAGAGAACTCAACCCTTTAAAAACGTCATCTTCAGAAATTACCAAATTAAACCAGAGCCATTAAAAGAAACATGCGAGGGATGTGTGGAAATTTTTCTTTTTGAATTAACAAATTTAAAAAAGTATTTAGGATTAGCAAACAGACAGGATTTAATGAACTGAAGGTATCTGCAATAATAATGGTGGTTGAGGGAGTTAAATCTATGCCTTGCCACCGAGTAAGCGAAATAGTCGAGCGCAGAGCCACTTTTCAAATATTTTTTGAGTAATAGCTAGATTTAATGTATTGTAGAACGATGACAATAAGTTTTCAATACTTCCAATTGAGAAATCAAGCCTCATATGTGAACGATGTTTTTTTAGCAATACAATATTGATTTTATGAAAATCATAATATTTGTTTGAAAAAGTTTGATTTGGCACATTAAGGCAGTTGAACGAGCTATCATTCTTGTGATGAAAGGAAATGCACATCGATGGATGATAAGGATCCTTAGGTAAACTGAAACGTGGACAACCATTTACGTTAATCTCAGGAAAATTGGCAAAGCATAGATCGAGCAGTCTACTACTACAATTAGGAGCACGGTTGTATTGAACTAAATTGTGATCAAATAATTCGTTAAAGAACACAACAGCTCTATCAGATGTTGAAGTAGGAATCAAACAGCCAGAACTATCACTGTAACACCAAGTGACTTGAGGCAAGTTGAAGTCTCCCAACGGAACGACCATATCGGTGGGTCTAGACCGCTTGGCCACTTCACAAATGAGGGCAGCCTGTTTCTTGTATATGGAGATATCGGAATTTAGGGGAATATAGGAGCAGGTTATAAATAGCTGTCTATTAGGCATTTTCGCTCGAATGGCGATAAATTCAACATCAGGAGAAGTGGGAAATTCTATAGAATTGGACGGGATTGACGCAGATATGGCAATTAATACACCGCCACCAATGCGATTCACTCGATCATTTCTAAAGGCTTAGAAAGAATTGTGGAAAAGTTTCGATGAAGATCGGGTTTTAGCCAAGTTTCAGTGAAGGCCAAACAGAAAAACTCCATGCTTACTGAATTTAGGAATGATGAAAGAATTTTTGAATTTAAGGCCCCTAACATTTTGGTAAATGAGAGATAATGAGCCTAAAGAAACATTTAGTTT
This sequence comes from Glossina austeni, assembly GCA_000688735.1. Lineage (NCBI taxonomy): Eukaryota > Metazoa > Arthropoda > Insecta > Diptera > Glossinidae > Glossina > Glossina austeni. The sequence goes on from KK502557.1 coordinate 415,976, forward strand.
TTTGAAGGCGAAAAGACTATTGCTTTGGTATTACGGGGACGATCTCGAGGGATAAATTCCTTAATTAAGGATCCTACTGGCCCCAGTGGTTTATTTAACAGCATATCACTGTTTTCAGTTGGAACTAGTATTTTAAAAGAAGAGATTGCTCTATATTGAGAAGGAGCCATTTTGAAAATGCTAACGCGCTTTAAGTTGACCAATGGGACTTTCGCCGCCAGATAACTTTTTATGTTGTCCACCGATGTTTCAGGTGCCAGTGTTGACACAAATATTGCTTTCTTGTGAGGAACTGCCGTCAAGCAAATGTCATTACTAGGAAGAGGCTGGGGAGTTTAGAGATGTGGAGAATATAGATGGGGTTATCGCCCTTACACAAGCAGCGTGTGCAACTTGCCCAGTCTGGTGACCAGCTTTCACATTCGTACAGCGAGGGGGAGAGGATGATTTTTATTGCTCTTTATTGGTTTTAGGCGAAGACGCCTGAGTTGAGTGAGTGATATCACTTGGAGGTGATACTCTTGCAACTTCAGCATAAGTTAAACCAGAAGGATTTCCCGGCTTACTTGTGGCTTTTCTGTTGCAGACCGACTCAACCATATCTGGAACGCTAACGTTCTTTGAGGACATTATGGAAGCACTAACTAGCCCCAACGAATCGGACTTGGGAGGAATTAGATGTGACGTAACACACGCTACACTACGGGTAGTGATTTTACTAGCTTGGGAAGAAGATGAGCGCTCAATAAAACGACACTCATCAAACCTTGTCTTAATTATTTCAAATTTCTCCCACAAGGAGCCGAGATTTTTGTTCAAATCAGAGAAACTATTTCTCGTCTCCGTGAACAATTTGTAGAAGTCTATGTCCCGCTTCCTACAGTCAGGACATGATCACCTTAAGCCTTTAGAAGGGTCAGCGGCTGCGTGAGCAACACGGCCGAGAATACTGGCACACTTTGCATGACCAAAGCGCTCGCAGACCCAACAAGAAACGAATCTATCTGATTCCGGCCCTGTTTTTGCGCGACATGGTATATATAAGCACTCGATGTCAAGTCAATAAAAAGATAGAAATGAATTATTAGGACAAAAAAGCACAAATTTCTAATTTGAAACCGCCGATGCGACATGAATGATTTGATGTAGTTGAAGAATTTGGATTCAACATTCCATGATTTCAAGAGTCTTAAAATAACATGAAGACCAACTCTCTCAAATGCCTTTTCGAAATCAGTTGAGAGAATTGTTACACAATTTTGTTCGGAAACTGCTTTGCTTGTAAAATAATCAATATGTAAAAGAGCGTCGATGCACCTTCTACCCCACCTGCAACCAACTTGTTGCTTTGTAGTCAGGTTCTTGGATTCGAGAAACCAAGATAATCTAGATGCTATAATCTTTTCTAGCACTTTTGGGAGGCAAGATAAAAGGGAGATTGAGCGATAGTCCGATGCGAAGGAGACATTTTTTGATTCTGGAATTGGAATTGGAACAACTGCTGCCAGTTTCCAAATGTAGGGTATATGGCCAGTTAAAAATACCGTATTATATAGGTCCAGTAATTTCTTTTTACTTGAATTAGACAGAGCAATGATCATTAGCTATGAGATGCGATTTAGACCAGGTATCCTCCCATTCGATTTGGCGAGACAACTTTCAAATTCTAAGGTAGATATACAATTTTCCAGGAACATGGCACATCTGTCAATAGCATTTGGAAGAGAAATTGAAGTCCTTTTATTTTCAATCGAAGGACTGGAAAAGTTGCTGTCAGATTCCCACCATACTTCTACAAAATAATTAGAAATCTCATCTGCGATGAGATCCATTGGGATTGCAGATGGCAGAAATTTCGTTCAAGTTTGAATTCCCATTGAGTATGTTGATTTTGTTGCAAACAACTTTCGTTGATGTATTTCTGTGAATTCTTTTCGAAAAAGTGCCTTTGATTTTCGTAATTCTTTCCTAAATAGAGCATTGGCCTTTTATATAATAACAAATGATCATGATCAGGACATCTTTTAAAGCGGTGCGATAAATCCATTTCATTTTTCCTCAATAACGAAAGCGTGGTGTTCCACCAAGCAAGCATAGCTCCTTTAAAAAAGCTATTGGATTGAGGGATGGATAGATGAGCAGCCGTGGGAATAGCTTTAGACGTAATAGCAGCATCATGGTTGCAGTTCCCGTTAAATGGCTTTGAATTCAGAAATAACTCGACCTATTTGGAGTAATTAATCCAATCCGCTTTATCTAGAATGAATTTAGCCTGTTTTGCTGGAGTAACAAAGGACTTTAAAAGGTTAAGATCGATTATGATTGTAAAGTGTTCACTATTATGTCGATCATTAGAAATAGACCAGGAAACCAAAGGAAGAAGCGACGAAGAGCAATATAGTAAATCAATATGTGAAAAGGTGTGATGAATTAAAAAGTGTGTTGGATTTTCATCATTCAAAATGCAAAGATTGCTTTGAATGAAGGCGTTCTCTAAAACAGTACCACAACTGTTGTTCCCTGTTGAGCCGCAGATGGTATTCCAGCTATTAAAGTCGCCGCATATAATTAATGGGGGGAAGTATGGAGAATAAATTGTAGAGTTCTTGCTGAGAAAACGATTGCGAAGGTGGGATATAGAGCGAAAGCACTGTAAATTTTATGTTTAAGATTATTAATATCGCTACGGCTTGTGTGTATGAGCTTAAATTAATGTGTTTGTGAGGTATATTTGATTTTATAAAAACACCAACTCCTTATTTGGAATATGAATTTTGATCAGCATTCGTGAAGTATCCAGTATATGATTTGGGTGGAACAGGATTAAAAGAGCTTCCACAATGGGTCTCTTGAAGGGATATAAAAGTTGGATTAAAATCACTTATGAGTGTACGGAGTTCATCCAAAATTATTAACAAGTCCCTTAATGTTCCATTATTTGCTTTTTTGATTATAAAATTACAATCAAAGTACATTCCAAACAAAATTTTTTACTTCCAACAGCTTCCAACAAAAAATTTTAGTTTGATGTTTACTTCAATTGGCGAATTAATATCCTTAATTTACAAAAGACTTTGTTGATTAATTCGTTTGGAATCTCACATTAATTTATAATTAAATGCATTTTATACAAGACTATCTTTCAACACTATCTTGCAACACAATTGCAGGGAACAGTCAGTGTAACGTTAAAGAGGTGAAAAGCACTGCGAGCCTTTGTCTTATTTTTAATCCTGCGATTAGTTAGCAACAAAATTATTCATTGGATATTTCATATTTTAGTTCATATTTTAAAAATCAAATTCAACATTTTTTTTTCAAAATATCTTGGCACGTACAATCAATATGTCTTCCCGATGAATTTTTCTTGTTTTATTTTTTAATCAAGAAATTATTCGAAATTGCTAGAAACAGAGGACACCAAAGAGATTTCCAGAAAAATTATGTGAATCTCAGATGGGTCTCCTTCTCAATACACGAAATACATTTTAAATAAAGTAAATAAATGCAGTTACCGTCTATATATATTATTTTATAATTTTGTTAAAATTATTTTAAAAAAAATTTATTATTTTGTCTTTTATTTTTTTTATTGTTGTTTTTTTTGTATTTTGTTGTTTTATGTAAATATTTAACAAATTTATTTTTCTAATTTTTAAACTTTTTTCTTCCTTTTTTTACATTTTTTTCGCAAATATTCATCTCTTCGCAGCTTCTTTCTGTACTTTTGAAATAGCTTTTTTGAAACTAATTGAATTGCAATGACTTGGCCGTTAAAAGTTGTGTTTTCACCTACGTTTAAATACACACAATCACTTTATTTCGTCAGCACGTGCGCAGCGGAAAACCCAACCGATGTGTCAAGCACTTTAATTTGGGGAAATATAAGCGAATTTCTTACAAATCTATGTGGGACTTGGTAAATGATTTAATTTGGCAAACTACGAGCCACATAGGGTCGTCAAAAGTTAATCTTTCCAGCATGTGCAGCTTCATTCGGTCAATATATTTCAATTTAAATTTTTTTGCGTCTAGTATCCGCGTTTTATATGTCTTCGTAGAATAGTCTACGAAAACCGTAATAAACCTAATAAAAAAAATGAGTCTGTAACACAACCACATGGAATTAAATATCTTTGTTAGTCATAGTTTTAAACTTTGGGTTCTTTGTTGGCTCAGCGGATCCTTTCATGGCTACATAATGTCATACCTTTTTATGTGCTCTGTAATTTTATAAGTTGTTTGTTCGTCTGTGGTTATAATTGTGTTATGCGCATTGTATGGGATTTTCTACATATATATCGAACTAAATATAAATTTTTTGAACAAGGTCGGTGTTATTTTAAATAAAAAGATGGAAAAAACTTACTTTTTAGACCTTGCTGATTACAATTGCGACTCGCTCATTTAATTATTCTCAGATGTTACCAAATTCAGAACACTCGTTGATTACAATTGCGACTTGCTTATTTAATTACTCTCAGATGTTACCAAATCATATGTATGTATTTGATTTTTATAAATTTGACAGAAAGTGTCCACATTTTTTTGGAAATTCTGCATATACACAGAAACATGAATCTGGCGATAAACCTACTATTTAAGTTCCGTTAAAACTTTCGAAAAATTTCCATATATCTGCCACCGGTGATAAGAATAGCATGTCAGTATCTACACAGCGTGCCGCATCAACTGTTTCTAAAATCGACTCCAATATAAGGACATATTATTCTCGATGTGTACATAAAAATTTTAAATCATGATTTGCCGGTAAGAACAAATGTTAGGCGGCACACGGCTTAAAAATATTGCGTCATTCTCTTTCACTATTGACGGGAAATTGCCGTGGTAACAATCTAAAACCGAATTCGGAACGATTAGCACGGCAATCGTTTAACTTTTCATTAAAACTGATCATAAGACGTTTTTCCGCAAATATTAGAAAATACAGTTTTTCTCCATTGGAATTAACTAACAAAGCGGTTTTAATCATTGCCAACATTTCTTGCGTTCTGTGCCCACAAACTACTACGGCTACTATCTGTGGTTAATGATGCTGTACAGAACTCTAGCCTATCCCATCAAACAGAAATACGGTGGTATGAATTGAAAGACGAGAAATATTGTTCAGATATGCATTGGTTTATATAACGATTAACTCATTTTTCAAAAATTGGTATATATCTTTTATATTTGCCAAGGTCGACAGCGCACTTTAATAGAAGAGCGCGAATAGAAGAGATACGATCCAAGAAAAATGGGAAAATGTGGATATGTTTGTGCAGCCATTCACAACATTTGCGTACACTATAAGGTGCAAAACCAGGAAATTCAGGATTTAACTTCTGCAATTCTCCCGTCTTACTTTGATGACCGTATATGCGTTTCGTCAGAGATCTACCAATGGAAGCGAATAAGTGAGGGAATAAGAATCGGTATATCTTCTGCACTTTCAAATTGAATTACAATGAAATAAAAAATATGAACAATAAGACCGTTGGTCTAAACCGAATGGCAATAACTAAATAGCAGAATGCCGCTCTCTCTTCAGAATTCTGTTCCTTAGCTACAAATGTCTTATAACTAAGAAAAAATGGAAGGACTATAGAACGAAATAAGAAAAAATCTCTCTGCATAATGTGAAGAGGGATTATGTAATCGGTACATTGATCTCATGCCGAACTCTCACATATATATTAACACCGTAACAGACATAGAAGAAGTGTAAAGGAAGAAGAGCAAGACTTAATGATATGAAAGATGAGGGAGATAGGAAGATTCGGATAGTGAAGTTTGAGCCGATTGGTGTTCGGCAGAAGCAAAAGATCTCGCTTGATATGAGTGAAATGTAGAGGTTTAACATAGAAGTAGTCGCAAAAAATTTATTAAACAAAACGAAAAAGTTCTTAATTAACGAATTGAACTAGTTTCAAAAAAGAACTTAAAAGAAACAAAAAAAAAAACGAAATACCTCTGCTAATGACTTTGTTATATGTCAACATTTAAAATTCTTTTTAAAGCATCAATTAATCAATAAGTTTGGATCATAAAAAAAATTAAATAATACACGAAGTTTTTCAAGTATAATAATAGCAAATGACAGCATATTCATACTATTATTGAATAAATAAATAAGTCAAAATTTACAAAAATAGTTTTTTAAAAAAAAAGTTAAAATAAGTTCAAATTTGCAAAGAAAAGTTTGCTACAAAAACACAATAAATAAGTTAAAATTTACAAAGTAAAGTTAAAAAAAAACAAGGAATAAATTAAAATAAAAGGAGAATACTAGGATAACTACGAAATATCACCTTAAAATGCAGGAATAAGTTAAAAAGTGGGACAAATGAAGAGCAGAAAAGAAACAATGACATAGGCAGACAGGTAAGAAATATAACAACATAAATATATAATCATGCTTTAAATAAAATATAATAATTTTTTTTTTGCAATGGCCAACGAACTAGTCGAGCAATTCCAGGTTCAAACCTTTAAAATATATGTTAATTTGTCAATATATTGTATAAAACAAAATCAAAATGACATGTATTCAAAACTTTTGCTAAGAGATGAAATATGAAAATATTTCACTTCTTGTCGTTTTACCAAAAATTTATGGTTTTATTTCCGTTTGTGTGATTTTGTTATTCACTGTATCATTATAAACAAATAAATGTGAAATTTGCCCATTTTATCGGAATAAGTTTCGAATGACGAAAGACGTACATAACTCACACAAATGGCTGTCAAGATACGCCTTTCAAATGAGAGCTAGTTAACTGAAATACATTGCCAAGGTAACTCGTGAATTAAACAGGTCTGTCACCAAATAGACCGTACGTTAGAAACCGGGTATGTTTCCGATTCGAAGTTGAATATCGAAAATTAATCAGTCGGCAACACCGATTCGGGCGAAAACCGAAGCAATGAGAAAAAAAGTAGAAGTCTACATCCGTCTTTTGTTTTTGGCAGCCGGAGTGCTAACAGCCTCTTTTAGATAAAAAGTTTGGTAATTTGCAAATCAAAAATAAGCTAAAGGTAAAATGTAGCATTACCGATTCATCGCATTTTACTCACATATTAATCACTTATGCTAAGTTTACACTTTCTTGTATTATATATGCATATTGAAATACATGGGTTGTATCGTCCTGCAATCAATGTAAACCGGCTGTGTATAGATTGAAGAGAACTGGACTGAGACAGCTGCCTTGAGGTAGACCTGCACAGACTTCGACTGTACTTGAACCCAACAGGACCGCGAGGAAACAAAGTTGAGAGGCCATTGACTACATTGCATTGAATTTGATCTAGCTTCCCTACATCAACGCAGTCGTCAGCTTTATTGATGTCTAAGCAAAGCATGACTACCTGGTTTCAATTTGCTTTCTCACTTGCAATTGTGAAAAGGACTTCGTTTAGACACATACCGGTGGAAATGTGTTTTTGAAAGGCAAAGGACCTTGAGGGGAGCAAGTGTGAATTGTTCCGAAAATTAGTGAGTCTTTCTTTGATCATTTGGTTCGTAATTTTTAAAAGTACGGGCAGGAGGGACGTTGATCTGAAATTAGTGAAGAATTCAAAATCTTTTCCAGGTTTAGGAATGGGTACTATTTTGATTGTACGCCAAACTGTGGGAAACGAGTTGGTCATCCAGCAATCATTTATTGCAAAGAGCAGAGCTAGAAGGCTTGGCACGGGAAGGACCTTTACCATATCATATTTAATGCCGGCATGACCCGCTGCTGTGGATTTCTTTTTCGACTTAAGGACGTGCAATGAGTTCATCCAGTGAGAATAGGGAGATGTTATCCACCTGAGAGATAAATGAGGGGGCTTGGAGAACATTTGTCGAGGGAACTTGGGCTTTCAACCATTCTAGGTATGGTTTGTTGTTTTGATCGTCCCAGATGAAATGTTTGTATTTTCTTTTGGTAGTACATTCAAAAATTTCCAGAAAGGTTTTGTGTTGCCGTTTGTGCAAAGCTCTTCGGCTTTTAGAGCACGATGATTTCTTTTGGCTTTCCTGGCTGATGTTTTCCATTCTTTTTGGGATAACTTGAAGTCATCAATATTAGAGATATTAGGGTAGGTATTTAGAAAATTTTTGTTTAGCTGCTTGTAGTTTACGGAAATGCGAAGTGAGTAATTCGTTCCACCAAGGTTTTGGTGAGTAAGAATCGGAGATATGGATGTTTGACTTGACGTTATTTATTTCTAGTTGAAATGAGCACTGGCGGGCTCAATTTGGGGCTCAAGATATGTATGCGTGAGATTATTTAAGAGTTTTTTCCTTGAGATAAAATCATTTATCTTGAAAGAAGTAATAAAAGTGGCGCTAAAGAGAAAAGGAAGTTGGTGACTGTTTCCAAGATAAATTTCTTTTTTGAACCGTTCCCCGTTTCCCGTTTGAACGTAAGATTGGTTCAGTTAGTGGACGTTAGATCTAAAACACTGCCATAGCCGTTGGTGGTCGTAGAGTGCACGTAGGTTGGGGTATTATCATTTAGGCAGTAGAAATTATTCAATTTCCTGATTTCGTGCAAAGCTTTGCCTTTATTGTTTGTCACAGAGTCACTAAAGCAGGGTGTCTTGCATTAAAATCTCCTGCAATGATGACATTATGGAAGCTATCGAGCATATCATGGAGGCAATTAATATCATCCCGGAAAGATTGAATGGGAGTGTTAGGTTTGAAATAGCAAGCGGTAATGACAATATTAGGTTTTAGGAAGAAGTTTTGACAATTACAATGTCAGCAACTGATTTAAAGGAGATTTGTTTGAAGGATGTGCCTTTCCTAGCAAGGATGGCAACACCTCCATAGCCGTCATTTCTACAATGTTGTTGTTGGTAGCAAACGTTTCCATTAAAATAGGTTTTTGCGAATGAGAAATAACATCATTCAAAAGATTAACATCGCTGGCATATCTTGCTTTAGGCACCTGTATTGACGATGACCTATCTCAATGAAAGTTGATCCATAATCGCTGCTTTTTAAATAAAGTTTGATTTTAAGACCTTGACTTAAGAACTTTGCTTTCTGCTGTGTAACTACGCTAACAAAAAAATTCCAATCGTGTCAGAGTATAAGATTTCAGAGAGAGTTTAGTAAATTATTTCACTCTTTACTGCGCCACATGATCCGTTCCTTCATTCGTAGTGTTGGGAAGAAATTTCTTATTATCGTATCTGCGACTGATTTTGGTTTCTTCATTTATTTTTTTTGGAGTAGATACTTTTCAAGCACACATATCTTCGTTGTACCTTTCAATTGACTGAATTGTTCACAAAAATAATTTACCATAAGAGTTTGCTCCGCTTTTTTATGAATTAAACTAATGTCGCTGTCAGAATTATTGAGCCGTTCACTAAAAAGTATTTAGTAAATGAAGCAGCACACCCACAACACATCGATCACCAATTGTCGGACATTACTTTTGTTATTTTCAAAACAATAGAACAGTTCACATTCCGTGTGTCGGTTATGGTTGAAAAAAATAGCATTCAAACTGTAATTGTTGTTGTTGTTGTATTTTTTTTTTTTTAAAGAAAATAAGATAATATGCATATTAACGTGAATTTTATTAAATTTGTTAAAATTTACGCGTCTTTAAAATCAATCAAATAGTTCTGGAATCTTCACTGCACAAACGTTACTTACAACTTTCTGCTCAATATCATTTTACCGAAAAGAGCTAACCTTAGTTCGGGGCATGGCTATGTAACGCATTTGAATTCAAATTAAGTTGCAATTTTTGACCATCATCTACATCGGAATCTAATTCACGACCTACGCGACTAGCAACTCTATGCTGTCTGCGGCGACATTATGGCTTATTTGGCTGCGAATCCTGTCAGACCTTCAGGACGGATGAATTTTTTTTTTTGAAGAATAGAAAGTTCTGATTTGAGTTTCGAGTGTTCTGTTTCAATAGAAAAATGGAAAAAGATTTCTATAAAATTTGAAAATTTTCATTGTTTGTGACGATTAAAATTTCACCAAAAAAGAAATTGATTGAAATTTGAATGAAAAAGAACAAATTGTAAAAAAACAAAAAATTTTTTTTAATAAAAAAAAAAAAAATACAACAACAACAACAATTACAATATAAAAATTTCATTATATTCGAATCCTTTAATAAGACTTGAATTGTAAGCGAAGTGCTAGCAGAATTTAATTGTTTAATTTCTTTTTATTAAAAAAAAAAAAAAAAAATTGTAAATTTTTTTTTTAAAAATATTTTAATTTAAATTTGTAAATTTTTTTTTTAAAAAAATTTTAATTTAAATTTGTAAATTTTTTTTTTTAAAAAATTTTAATTTTTTTTTTTTCCTCGAATGTACATTCGGATATTGGTGAGTTAAATTGTTATTTAAGTTAGTTATTGTTATTTAAGTTAGTTATGTAATATTAATTTTTAATATACATTATTACTTAAAAACATCATTTATATACTAAATCATTGATATTAATTCAACATACCCAATATTTAGTTGATTAAATAAAACGTATTATAACTAACCTACCTTGTTGTTACTGGCTGGCGAAGTAGGTATACATAACACCACACTTACACTACATGACGTAAACATTTATAAAAATTCTATAGGGAAATTTCGATTTGAACCCCCCCTCTTTTCGGCGAGCTAGTTAAATTTAGATAGAGCCCTTGAAGTATGCTACAACATTGGCTTGAGAAAGCAACACTTCTAATTTCAAATGAAGTTGTATGGAGCCCGATCACGCTGAAAGCAGCAAACATACGTGAAAAAATTGAGAAACCCTAAGAATTACTCTCAATAATCGGAAACATAAATGATCGCCGTAAGCAGTCTTGTGACTAAGAATCGCGACTACCAAGCCTATGTTCGTAGGTTCATCTCAATATAGAGTTTTTTTTTGTTCGTACTAAAAGTAACTACTCCGTCGTAAAGGCATAATACTTATCGATGGGGGCGCATCCATTAGGCTGCGAGTGCTTCCTTATCTCTTTCTCTTTCCTCACTTCATTCCGACCGTCACCGCATTACAGGAATCTTCTGACCGATTGGTCATATAATAATAATAATAATAAATGAGAAATGAGTTCGACCACCTGTTGAAATATAAAAGAAAGAATCTTGAGTTTCACGTCAAGTTTAAATAGAAATCTTGGGTTTTTTATCAAACTGAAATATAAATGAGAAATGAGTTCGGCTATCTGTTGGAGTATAAAAGAAAGAATCTTGAGTTTTACGTCAAACTTAAATAGAAATATTGGGATTTTTATTAAACTGAAATATAAATGAGAAATGAGTTCGGCTATCTGTTGGAGTATAAAAGAAAGAATCTTGGGTTTTACGTCAAATTTAAATAGAAATTTTGGGTTTTTTTATCAAACTGAAATATAAATGAGAAATGAGTTCGGCTATCTGTTGGAATATAAAAGAAAGAATCTTGGGCTTTACGTTAAACTTAAATAGAATTCTTTTCAAGTTGTGGAGAAAAAAGGCACACAGCTGCCTGGTGATGAGCCGAAACCACTACTTTCCATACAATAATAATACGCTCATGTATGAATTAAAAAATGAAAAGAGAAATTTCAATGTCTTTTAAAAAAATTTCTCTTCTCCTTGCAATGCCTTGATCACTCATTATTTTCTCATTCTTTTCAATCCCTTTTCTAATACCAATGCATTGCAATAAGAAGTAAACGGTTTTTTTTACCCTTTAAGCTCCGTTTGCGAAATTTGCGAAAATTTTAACGAAGGTCAACGGACAGACATGTAACTTGCAATTTTCTTTGTTCAAAACGTGCAGAATATTTCTTTAGGATCGCATACGTAATAAAAATTATAAAATAAAAACGAAAATATTAAAAGTAATTTCCTTGTGAAGTAAGTGAGTGGGAAAAGGCGAAGGGACAAATAAGCGAATATTTTCGTTCATCGTTCATAAAAACGATCGAATTAATTAAGAAAAGGCCAATAGATAACGCATTAGTCTTTGGAATTTATTAACTGTTCTTTTGTCGAAATGTTTTACTTGGTTGGTTTGGGTTTAGTAGATCCAATGAATATTTCAGTGAAAGGACTTGAAATTGTAAAACGTTGTAGTCGCGTTTACTTGGAATCCTATACATCCATCTTGGGTTGTCATAAAGGAAAATTGGAAACATATTATGGTCGTCCTTTGTTGTTAGCTAATCGTGATGTCGTTGAAGAGAAAACCGATGAAATTCTAACGGGTGCCTACAATAGTGTACAAAAACATTGTAATATTAAATGTAGTTGTCTATTACATTGCAAGTACACTTACACTTACTTACACTTACTTACACTTACTTACACTTTGATGATGAGAGAAGAAAATGAAGCAGAAGTACATTCTACCTCAAATCAAACAAAAATGATCATACTAGCTTCGAGCGTAACAGGAGATGGCATTCATGAACTTTTCGTAAATCAATTCGTAAATTCAATATTCTATTGAAAAAAAGAACGAATTTCAAGAACGTGATAGTGGATGAACTTTAATAACAATTTCTCAACTTGAAATCACCTATAGAGGGATCATATTACATAAGATTACCTATCAAAATATACAAAAAACGCGCTTGTATCAATGTACAAAACGATGATGAGTACAGTTTGGAAAGGGCAATAAAATTTGTATCCAATCGGCTTTAGAGAACATCCAAATATATGTTCATCTTATAAAATCGCAAGTATTCATACCGATATTATAGTGTTGAAAGATGTTATAGTTTTAAACTTTGAGAATTCGAATTTTCTGTTAGCGGTAAATAACGTAAAAGAGTTTGAGTTACGAAATGTAGAAATAAATGGCAATGTGTTCGGTCTCGATAACGACGTTATTGTGTGTCCATATTATTGTACTCAAAAAGAAAAACTTAATCATATGAATCTGTTGCTGTTGAAAGAGGGGGAACAATTTCATTATACTTGGATTAAAAATGGTAAACTAGTATATAAAAAATTGAAACAATAATGTTCAAGTGTGGAAGCAGAAGTGCAAAAAAATAGTAACCCAAATGCCTAACCTAGAAGATAATATACTTTATTGTGAGAATTTGAAAAAGCAAATGAAGTTTTCTTTTTGTTGTTTACGCTGATTTTGAATATATTCCAGAACCAGTGAATATTCAAAATTCAATTAATGTGAAATTAATGCAGAAACACATTTCTTGCGCTTATTACGTTAAATGGTCGTTTGCTTCTAATTTGTATTTATATAGGATATATAGCGGAGAAACACCAAAAGTTTTCTTCAAAATGTAGCTCAAGATATTTTAAATATTTATGCGAATTATTTGAGTCAAATGAAACTAATGAATTCGTTAACGTTGGCACAGCAAAGAAAACAAAACAAAGATGCAATTTGTCATATTTGTAGGAAACATTTGCCTGTCATAGGTAAAGCTGATCACTGTCATTTGATAGGTGATTGTAGAAGACCTGCTCATAATAAATGTAATTTTGACTATAAAGTTGCAACATTTATTCCCATAGTTTTCCATAATCTTTCAGCGTCATCGTTTATTAGGGAACATTTGTTTATTAGGGAATTTTCATATATTAAGGAAAGTGTAAATATTATTCCACAAAATAAGGAATTGTATATTTCCATATCTAAGGCAATTGTTTTAGGTGAAAAAGAGTTCATTGATCTACATTTTTTAGATTCATTTAAATTTACGCCAACAAGTTTACTAAAACTGGCCGGATACTTGTCCGATACAGATTTAATCATTATAAAATCAGTTGATCACAACGATAATGAATTCAATTCGATGAAACGTAATGGCGTCTTTTCTTTTGATTATCTAGATTCTACTAATCGACTTGAAGTAATACCATTACCACCTCATTCATACATTTTCAATAAATTAATCAATGAATCATGGTCGTAATCATAGCTGAACATGCTAAGGAAGTGTGAAAAACTTCTAAATCTCGGAGATTATCTACTATTATATCTAAAAGTGAATGTTTTGCTATTGTATGATGTTTTTGAAGATTTTCGAAAATTAATGAAAAATATTTATAATTTTGATCTTTATCTATATAATATACTACATCTGGTTTGTCTTGGGATGCAATGTTGAAGACAACGAAAATAAATTTAGAATTATTGACTGACATTGATATATACAATTTCGTGCTATCAGGTATAAGGGGAGGTATTGTTCAATGTTTTAAACATTGATAAAAAAAAAATATTCAATAGCAAAAAATCCAATTATCTAATTTACGTGGATGTAAACATTTATATGGTTATGCTATGTCACAGTAACTTCCCTTTAAAATTTTAAACGGATTGAAGACCTGCAAACTTTCAATTTAAATGACGTGAAAGATGATTCAGAAATGGATTATATATTGTAAGTAGACTTAGGGTGTTACACGATGATTACATTTTGTACTGAAAATAAAAAAAAATTATAATATGAAAGCGATTAAATGAATAACCAATTTAAACGATAAAACGAATGACGTAATACCTTACAGAAATCTTCAGCATTGCATTCAGCATGGACTTGTTTTAATGAAGATACCTAGAATTCTTCAATTGAATCAATCGGATTGCTTGAAAAATATATTGATTTAATAATTATCACAGAACGCTATCTAAAAACTCTCTCGCGCAGAATTTTTTCAAGTTACCAAATAATGCTCTCTATGGCAAGACTATGAAAAATGTAGAGAAAAGAAAAGATATTAAAATAGTGTGCGAATGGGAGAGTAGAGGTAGAAAGCTAAGAGCGAGGGCTCTTATAGCTAAACCTAATTTTCATTTTCACTTAAAATTTCGTATACAATGGTTGTAATTGAAATGAATAAAGTACGTGTTGAGACTGGTTTTACCGTCTTAGAATTATCCAAATGTAAAATGTATAATTTTTATTGTGATTACAAGAAACGTAAATATAAGGAAAAAATCAATCTAACTCACATGATGAGACTGATATATATTATGACATTCGAGATGATATTAATTTTCATTTTGATACGTCGGCATATCCTAAGCCGAAGGTTTTCAATTTATTATTATTAAATGAGAAAGTTTTCAGAATAATGAATGATGAACGTAATGAAAAAATAATTAAGAAATTCATTGGTTTACGATCGAAAATGTATTCTCTAAAAATTGATAAAAATGAAAAAGAGATTAAGAAAATGAAAGCTGTAAAACAATGTGTTATACCGACACACTCTATTAATAACTTTAAAAGATATTTATATTTATTTGAAAAAAATTTTTATTATGAATCTATGTATGTTTTTCGATCAAAGATACATCAATTGTGTACACACCATGTTAGTAAATTAACCTTAATTTATTTAGATGATAAGAGATTTATAGAAGAAAATAATGTTAATTTTTAGTTTAACATAACTTTTATTTTCTTATCTCAGATTATGTATCTTTTTTGAATAGGAATTTTAAGCGTAAATCACCGCAATTAAAAGTGTTCAATTTTTGTTTTCGCTTATAATTGTATTCGATGGATGATTTTAAGTAACTAACTATTTCAATTGGTGGATGTAAGTTTCCAAAACTACCAAAATATTTTGTTTAGTTATATTTTTTATAGTAGGCTACCCAATGTATTGCAGAACCGTTTGAATTGTCTAGTTCAACAATATCATATTCTTGTGCTAGTGGCTTCTTAGGTAAAAAATCACATCTAAAATGTTTGAATTGTTAACCGTTCTTAATCAAATTAACATCTGCTAGCGGTCGATTGAGTACTTTTTTCAAAAGTTGATTGGAGCTGATTTGTAATAAAGTCCATATCCTCTTCTATAGGGTTCAAGATAAAAACCTCTCCCCACAGCAATTGATTCCATATGTCTATTATAACGAGTAGCCTCTGCTAATTGTTCTTTTCCATTTTTTATACCATTTATTGCTTTGACAATACCTGATTCACCTGTGACCAAACCTCCAAGTGCTGACAATGCTGTTAAAATCGGAACTAAAGGAAGGAATTCACCAAGTTTTAGCATTGGGGTAACTCTCAATATAGCAGCGTCATACTTGTTTTTCATCCTTAATTTTGAATGTACCGCATTTTGAGCGAAGTTTACAGCATCCGTTATCTTTTTTAGTTTTGCTTTCTTCAAAAACTTTAAAGTCTTTTTAAAGGCAGTTAAAAATAGCTTTTTTCTACCTCTTGCTGTTCTTCTTCTATTTTTTCCCCTTTTTTCTTCACTTTTCTTGATTTTTTTGTTTTTTGCTTCTCCTAGTCTTACTTAGTTAATTTTGCTTTTGCCATTAAGAACCAAGCGTTTATACGTTCTTTTAAATAACTATTTTTAGATTTTACTCTTTGCCAACTGTTTTCTGTTAATATTTTATCAGCTTAGTGTCTCTTATTAATATCTTCTGAATGCAAATATGCAATATCATGCTCTCTACAACCTGCATCCAACGGGTTTATTCCTTTTTCTTTCCGTGCTAGACATGTTTCTAGTTTCGGCCCTGGACCTCTAAGGTGAATCCATATACAATTATAATATTCGATGTTGTAATATGTCATAAACAAAATACTATAAGAAATTACTTTTGCATGGGTATACAAAAGCACATTGATTGCTTTTATTTATATCAAGCATACACTAAAATTCCCAAACATCTAATACGTGATAATGCAAATATGATAATAATATTTAAAGTAGATGAAATCAATGTGAGACATATATACAATGACTATGTTATCGGTGATATGTAATTTAAAAAACTTTTAACGATTTGTAGTGGGTGTTGGAAAGATATATATAGTTTTCTTGTTGAGAGCAAAGATAATGCAATTGATAAGGGACGATATTGAAAAGGTTTCGATAATTTCATAAAGTTGTATGTCACATCAGATATAAAGTTGATCATTATTAGATGTAAAGCACATCACTATCAGATTGGAAGCAGATTAATAACAGATTACAAGGGCAGAGCGTACCAAAAAACATGAATAATAAATTGTTAAAAGATATTATAATGACAAGAGAAGTGTTAAAAGCGAAATTAAGAAATACTAAATGGAATCAAATAGAGAAGGTTAACTTATTAGAAGAGACATTTCCACCTCTAACAAAACCTTTGAAATAGATAATTAAAAAACTTGATAAAAAAAGTTCTACGCCGATGACATCATTTACGAATGATTCGACAGAAAATCATAACAATGGCGTTGGTGGTGATGATGCTAATAAAAATAATAATAGTAATCAGGTTAGCGGTGTAAATAATTTTAATTATAATAATGTTGAGGTGGAGGCAGATAGTGCTACGCTAAAAATCCATTGTCGTTTAACGCATATAAAGCTACATCTAAGTTCTGATTCATATCCATATGATTTAAATCGGAATTGGAATTAAGATTCCGACAAAGTTATTATTCACGCGATCCACAACCACTGTTGGCACGTAATGAGTTTACGACATGTGCACCCATAGTAGTTTTGGACGTAACACATCAAAATGAATCGGTTAAAAGTGGTCCAATCGATATTCGCATTAAATTACATAACTTAAAGTAACATGCCGGCTAATACATCAGCGTGCTGATAAAATATTTGACTATGTATCTGTTACAAACGAAGTAAGAAAAAAATTGTAGATAGGAATAAAATAGTAATAAAATAGTAATAAATTAGTAATACATATATATATGTACATATATGAACTCTAACAACAAGAAAATGTTCTTTTCCCTCGGGGGATATTATAATGAAAATAGATATATATTTTTTGCTTCTTATACTGAAATAATGTGTGATAATCCTATACCGTTCACTATTACTGCTCCTCGTGCGGACTCCAAATCAAAAACTGTAGAGTTCAATTTAACTTTACCCAGTGATGATGTTCTTAAAATTAATATACCATTTGTGATGTTGAAAGTAAGTGAAACATTGAAAACTAAAGATAATGATTATCTACTAAAAGATGAAGGTAATTCTGCAACGTTAGAAACTACGACGACTAGTACAACTATTTTATCACCTTTTGAAACATCATTAATAACAACAAGTAACAGAAGACACACCATTAAAATATTTTTCAGTGGATGGTGCTACAGAGTCATTTCGTAAGTAGTTAGTCAATTCAGAAATGGATATACGTGGTATACTGGAAACCATTTTATAGACATTTTGATCTCAAATACGAAAATGCTAATGTACTTATCCGTTGTACTTATGAAAATCTCTATGAGAAAAGACAACTAAAAATGAATTTGAACAAGAGAGAACATTAAGCAATGGTGAAATTGGGCATGTTCGCACACCAGACTTATCACCAGGATTACAGAACATTAGAATAGTTGATTTAAAAGATTATACTCGAATGTATGAAATGAATATTCTGTATGGATGTAATAGTTAGTTTTCAAGAAAAGTCCAAAAAAGAATAAAGCCATCGTTTAAACGCCCAAATTCTAGAGAACTATCGATATCAACGATGCAAACATTGCATATGAGTATAAGGTAAGAGACTCACAATAGCAAATTTGACAAAAACCAAAATATATAGATTTTTAAAGACATTTTCCAACATAGTTTCCGATGAAGATAAAAAGAAACTCATCTGTATTCAACAAACAAATGAATTGCAAAGATAATGATTCAAATCTCCGTTCAAATATTCAAAATTAATGGTGAAGGATAGGACACCAAAAAACTGCTCATATAATCATTTTTCATGGATTACAATAGGATGATGACAATTCAACGTTAAGAAGTGTTGAAGAATATCTGAAGAAGTCTATCAAAAAGACGCAAAATCCAGCTGTATATGTTAGAGGAGCTGAGAAATTTAAGTGGGTAAAGACGCTAGTTGGAGAAGAAAGATACATAATTAATTTAGATGAATTTAATTGTTCGAATATCGATAATTTATATAATACTGATATAAATACAAATGTATATAATTTTCACCGATGAAAACATTATTGTTGTTGTCGTCGTTCTAAGTGTAGACGTGCTGTGGAAAATGTTATTTTATTACGAAATTTTGTTAAGTTTAATTTGAATAGAGAGAACATTGAGAATGTTTCAAAAGCAAAAAAAAAAACTTGTCTTTTAAATCAAATGTAGAGAATACTTTAATTCAATTGCATACTCATCAGTTGTTTCTATAAGTTGACCCGTTTATTATCCTCAGTGATAAAAAAAAAAAAACCAAAAAATTTAACTTATCCAGCGTACATAAAAGAAAAAATTTGTTGAAAGCACACGATTGTTGTATTGATGATGACCACAAGGCTTTCCCCCTAAAAATGATTGATGAATTAGGGAGATATAGCAATTTATCCACTTGCCATTACAAAATACATGTGAATGCAAACTATTTTACGAGCGATATAAATTAGCGCAGCAACTTTTTAATTTGTATAACCACATATTTCTTTTTGACTATAAAAAAAAAAAAAAACAGCGATATAGTCTCACAAATTACGTAATAAAAAGAATATAAATACGGAAGCAAAAGAATACAATACAAATTGAATACGAGGACCATTTCCATAGGGTTCACGGAAACTCGATGCTGGAGGAAATCAGCCTGAGGGAACTTCAGGAGTTGGTGCACTACATCAATTGGATTGAAGAACCGGATTTCCAAAGAATGTTACAGTGCTGCCGGGAGACCCAGGTGTCCAACTTTCTGGAGGACGAATTTATGGAAGAGTGGGATTTATTCCCAGACTTTAACTTCAAATTCAAAACTAGAATAATGGATACAATTAAACGCTACTCCTAAATTGAGGTGGACATAGAAATAGATATAGATCACATAAAATGCCTAATGGTAGTATAGAAATACAAAAATAATTTTTTTTTTTTTAAATGCATACAAAATATTATATACAAAAAAATAAATAAATATGATCTTTAAAAAATTTTATTTTTATTTTGTAGTTTAAAAAAAAATTAAAGAAATGCAAAAAAAATTTTCTTTTTATTTTATAGTTTTTCGAAAACTATATTAATCATTTCATTTTCATGAAAATGAAAAAAAAATTCTTTTCACTTTATAGTAGTTTTCTCTGGTCTACATAAATTCTTAATTGAGATTTTTTTTGTAGTTCTTTTTTGTATCAACTCTTTAACAAAAAGAAAATAAATTTCTTCTGCTGTAGGATATATACAGTTAATAGAATTGTTTACAACACAATTAACTTCATATACTGCAGGGTATACTCAGCTCATAAAAAGGTTTGCAACACCATCATAACAACACCCTCGTAAACCTCGACAACCTCTATCCCAAGTGCATAAACAAAATGCCTTACAAATATATTGTATGAAATTTGAAATACAAATAAGCAATTGTTAAGTGTAAATCTAAAAAGCCATTCACGCATACATGTGTATTATTCGATGATTTAATTCGATTCGGTGTCGCGATCAGTTTATTATCGCAAAATAGTTATTTAACATTTGAATTTTAAAGGAAAGTTTGTGCTTCCATCCGCTCACTCAGCTGCTTGTGTTTATAAATTCCTAAAAGACGAATCGAATAAACTATAACCTTATCAAATAAACACCAAATACCTTCGAATTTTATTACAATAAAAAAAAATTTCTGAGTTATAAAGTAAAATTTCAATAAGTTGGATCTAAATTAGATGAGTTACCTGACGAAGCATAAACGATTGAAGTTTTTAGTTAGAGAAATTATAAATTATCAAAAACTATTGAAATGTGAAATCGTACGAGTGTACGTGAGATTAGTATACCTATTCATGTGGATAAAGCATAAATTTTACCTTAAGTGAGCACACAGTCTCAATGAAGCTGTGGGTGGTAAAGAATTTGTTCTTAAATACTTTTAGAATTTACAAATTGATCAAAGGATTGTTTTGAAAAATTTTTCTATTAAATTCTACTTCAATCGATTATGTGAAGAGCGCATACTAAAATTGTTTTTCTACTATTATTATATTAACACAAATAATATAATATCAATGCAAAGAAATAAAACGCGAAAACCGTTGCAACTTAATTAGATATTAAAAATGAGAAGAAGAATGCCTTTGAATACTTGTGCCAAATATAATGTTACATAACTATAAGATGGCAGTTTTTGCTAAATTCGCTTAATAATCTCATTAAAAAAACTCTATAAAATGTAAAAACAGAAATTTGTAGGTATATATCGTATTATTCGTATCGTTTATTATTCGAATACGTTTTTATACTTATGTTTGCTGTAAAGTAATTCAAAATCACGATTAATTAAATATAAAAAGGTAACAAAAATAAGTGGACACTAATTATGTGTGATGTTACCTGGGTTCCTTTTTAGATATATGTATGCGCAAAAGGTACGAGAAACGCTCTTTCAGAATTGTCAAAACCGGCGTAAGCAAAATTGCTAACGCTTGGTTGTTCTACGTTAATATTGGTTGTTTAGAGCTGCGTTTATAAGAGAATACAGTTGTTGACTTACAAACAGCTAAACTAAAACAAAATTTTAATTTTCTGGAAGATATATAAATAAATTATTTTTTCTTGCTTTTTACCCCAGTCTACTTAATGCTAAAGCTTGTCAGCAATTGTGTATCATCAATCTTTCCACACATCACAATATACTGTCACTATCACTAATAAAGCACAACGGAACAAGAAAAACTAAAAAACCCATCAGTCTACTAGTGGGTCAGTCGTCGACTAATCTAATCCATTTGACTAAATAAAACAAAAAAATATTAGTAAAATGTTGTTATTAAATATTTAAGTAATGTTGAAAAATATGTACATATCAGGCGAAATTGCTTTCCGTGCGTTAGGTCATTTTCGAAATTATCGGAAAAGGAATCTTATAAAACGTGGAAAGGCTTTTTGGGACGCTTCAAATTCTCTTGCGTTACTGGAAAGTATCTAAGTAAATGATCTTACACATTTGTCAACAACGTAAATAAAAATACACGTACACGCAATGTTATGTCTGCGAAAATCTCGCGCTTCAAAAAAAACTTTTGGATACGTTTTAGGAAAAATAGGTGTGATTGACGACATGAAAAAAACCTGCGTGCTGATCCCCTTAGCCCTTACTTTGGAGTTTCTGGGGACTGGAGGCTATCAACAGCTGGCGGGTAGCGATTTTTGCTTAAGCGTTGCACAGAGCAGTATTTCTCTTGTTGTTCTAGAAATGATACAAGAAATGGAAAAAACCTTTGCGCGGAATGGATTCTGTGTATATTAACGCCAACAGAAAAGAGTGGTTCTATAAAAAATTTTCATAAACCGAAAAGACAAGCACAGCCGGAATGGAATGGTGACTTCATATACGTACACATATGCTTTTGCCTATGTACATATAAATATTTTATTCCTAAGTTTTTTTGGGCAGATAAAAATTATGGATAAATTTGTGATTTTCTGAATCATGGCATCTTATATTGACGACGGTGTCGACGTTTCACTTGAGACCTCCTAATTGAAATAAGCGGGGAAATATGAACCGGCACATCTTCTCCACTTTCAAATTTAATTTTATTGTGTGTAAGACGTTTTGTGAAAATTAAAAATTTATTTTTTATTTATATAACACAAAACTGTGATTGATTTACAATCCATACATAAATACCATGTTCGCAACTTTATATCAACTGAATGGAAGACTTCTGCAATGCTATACACGTACGTATATTGAAGTATTTCATTTTGTTTCTTTTCACTTCAATATTTGAGAAATAATAAGCCTCATGTTCATATAATCTAAACGAGGCGCTTTTATCGCTTGTGGCTGTTTAATGCCCTTTAAGATAAGTAGCTGTTTGTATAATTCTTTGACTTTCCTTTAATACGAAGAATAAAGAAATACCATGTATATTGTACACGTGTCGTTAAGCAAAAGTATTAACAAACAATACAATAAACCACTTAATAAAAACTAATTTTAAAACTGACGGGTGGGACAAAAAGATACCCGTACTTATATCACAGTTTTATTGGGAAATATTCGCACAACTAAACGACGGTTTTCCATCACAGAAATATACCAACGTATTTTAAGTGGAAAGTATTATATAAGAAAAGTTTTCTAATGTAGCGTAAATTGACCTTTTTTTTCATTAACCTGTTAATTATGTCGACCTATTTGCAATAAGTGGACTTAAAATGCGTCGCAAAAATTTAGCAATGGGTATATTCGTCATACACAGGCTATGTGTAATGTGAAATTTAGGTTGTAATGAAATGACTTGATAAAATACCATACACACATTCTAAATTACCACACATACATTAAAAACACCATACATACGAATAAAATTATGGCAAATACATATTGATAACAATTTTTGAGGAAATCCGACAAGGAGGGATGGACGTATGATTCATAGAGTACAGAGCACAAAATTTTATAACTTTTTAATGACGCATATACTTGTCATACGCAGTTAATTGATCAATAATAAAAAAGCAAAAAAAAGAGATCTTCTTTGCACTCACGTGCATATAATTAAATGGTATGCATAGTTATTTAATGTACGTAACGTGCATGACCGTAAAAATATATCTGTGGAATATTAAATGCAGTTCTGACTAGCATGGAAAATAGAAAGCACGAAAACAAATGCAAGGGATGTTTGTCAAAGACTATCACAAACACGTTTGTGACTAGTGAAATTAGGATAATGACATATTTCTTAATTAACGTTCGTTCGCAACGAAAAGGAAAGTTCATATTCGTTTTCCATTGCTTGGCTTGAGACTTTCGTCATCACCTCCGTTACTATTTATGCCGAAAAAAGAAGACAATTTTTGTTTATATTTATTTGTGGCTACCAAAGTCCAAAAAATAAGAGCTCTCCGATGAAATTAGGTGTAAGCGCATACAAATTTGACACTTTTAGTGTAGCAAGCGGAGACAACAATTTTTTTCAAAATTTAAGTGAAATTAACACTATAATTGCAAAATGACTATTAAAATCATAGCTGTGCCCGGATAGTAGTTTCTTTTTCTAGCTTTCTCATATTGCGCCTAAGTCGTGCTAAATCCCATCTCACCATGTCAACGGTTACTACCTGGTTCAATTCTTTACTCAGTTCGTCATCGCTATCGCTTTATAGTCTCGTTTACGTGTCCGCCCGCAAATACCGCACAACTTGCGGTATTTACGTAATAACCTACTCATAATTTCATGAGTATGAGTACCATCGTATTTGCTATACATCCTGTCCGAAAAATATAAAAAAATATAAAAATAATGATGTCGCCAAAAATGCAACAATGCAAAAATTTTATTTGTTTATATTTTATAATTATAATTTTATGTATTTATATTTATAATTCAAGCCTGCATCAAGAAATAATTTCAATCAATCTACACCAAGAAATAATTTCAATCAACCTACACCAAGAAATAATTCAAGCCTACATCAAGAAATAATACAAGCCTACACCAAGAAATACAAAACCCTAGTCGGGATTGTTTTGATTGCTAGCAACTATCGTTAGCTTAGCAGTACTGTTTAAGAAAACAAAAAAAACATAAAAATTTACAAGTCATCTGTAACTATCTACATTTTCTTAAAAAATTCCCTGAAGAAACGAAATTTAAGAAAATCAGATTTTAAAATCAAAAATAAAAGTGTGGAAATGGCCGCATTGGAAGATAAATCAATATGGGAAGATGGTGAAGAATTGAACGAAGAAGTTTTACGTGTGTCTAATGATGAAATAGTAAGCAGGATCCGTTTAATGGATAATGAAATCAAAATAAGCAGATGATGGTAAAGATGATTTAGTTTATCAGGTCATTCAAGCGCTTGTATGGAGATTTTGTAAGTAACTAAAAGCATTTGTATATCGAACAAAATCAGAGACTCTTAAAGGCTTTTCAAAGTAAAATAATCAAATATTATGATTTAGTCACGTCTAAGAGTAAAAAAAACAATTAAATGAGCGAGTCTGAATTATCACTTGTTGCATTACAATGTCCATACAAAATTTAGTCACATCTAAAAGTAAAAAAAACAATGAAGAGTGAGTGAGTGAGGTTATGCGTATAACTCTTGAAATCCAAGCTCAAAATGAGAAAATTAAGGATAATACGGAAAAAATGAAGGTAAAGAAGTGTGAAAGGACATTCATATATATAAACGGTGTGAAGATAAATTTGAATTTAACTAGCAAAGACACCTACCAATGTTAAATAATTCCAATTAAAATCCAGTTGGATTTTAGAATTTGGTATGTAAGCGCAAAATGCATATGGGAGAATACCCAAATTTGAGACTCTAGTGCGGCCAAACTAGAAAATGTCCCCTATATGCATCTATATCACGCGAATCTCTATTAAAACGAACTATTTTTAATGAATTTTTAACAATACTTAACATTAACAGAAAAAAAACAAATTTAACTTCTTTCTTAACAAAATCAAATTCGTTTTTTTCTATAAATAACGTACACGTTCTCTTGCTCTTGCAAAGATCAAAATACTTCGTTTTTTTTTCCTGATATGTTTATATACGTATGTATTAAGAATGTAGAGAGAGTCAACATATATTATGTATATAGGGAGAGTTTATATACATTGCATATATACATTTTATGGGTACGCAGAATACACCACATGCGACATAAGAAAATATGAAATCTAACAAAATTTGCAATTGTTAAGAAATTATTCTTAATTTTTTTTGTTACTGAAAGACAAAAGCGATTTATTTTTACTTATTTGTTTACTGTCTTTATGTTATAATTACTCTGGGTACAATATCACGGTTAAATCTGAAATTTTTTTTGATCATTATTTATAACGGGATCAAGAATCCGTTCATATGCGCTAGGTGCGCGTATTTTGCACAATTTTATCGCACGGGTCACATTAACTCAATATCAATAATTTAACTGAGATTTATCCTAAATTTAGTCAACATAAATGTCAATACATAAATTGTTACATAATTTGTTTTTATATTAGAAATGTTGTCCCTTTATGCTTGGCCGCTTGGCATTAAACACATTAACTAATCTTTAAGACATGTTTGCAATTTATTTTTACTTTTACCTCGGAGTTCATAATAGTTGTCTTGTTTGTCTTATGATTCGTTATTTGTCGAAACCTATACCGCTACGACGATTTTTATTAAATTAAAATTCACAATTAGAAGTTTATCACTCATGTTCATTTCGCTTTCATTCGTAGCAGACAGTAACAGGGACGAGTTACTAACTCCCAAAAGAAGAAGAAGAATGTCACTAGGTTTTAAAGCCAACATTGGCATTTCTGCTTTTTTTTTAATAAGGAACATATTACTGAAACATTGAAATATAGCGTTTACAAGAATAATCGAATATTCTTACATTAAAAAAAAAAGCAAAAAGGAGATGACTAATTCCTAGAGAATTGATTTCTTATTGATTTTTTAAATTATGGCAGATCGCGATGAATTAGTTTCACAATTCATCGAAATTAGTGGTAGCGACGAAAATGTGGCACGTTTCTATTTATCTAGCTGCAATTGGTCTTTAGAGGTCTTTAGAGATAAATGTAGTTCATTTACATTTTCATACAGATTTCCTAATTGATTTCCCAGAGTTTCTTCTTGTTATTGCTTGGCACTTTGGCACACTTCTTGTTTTTTCTTGTTTTTCAGAGAATCTTTCTTAAAAGCGAAACCAGAATTTTCATCTGAACACTGCTGCCATTTTTTCTCATTTATTTTTCATATTTTTCTTATTATTTCTTATTTATTACAAGCAACCCTGTGCTCTGCACACTTTGCTCACATACATGTTCTTTTTTTATTTCGTGATAAAGGGTCTGCAAATAACGGATTTTTAGATCGCGTTTAGATAGCATGACAAAGAAAAGAAATGTGCAGCACCGGCTTTTTAGAATTTTAAGATAGCATTTCATATCATTTTGCACCAAACCAATCGCGCGATCACAGGACCAAGTTTGATACACAAATAAATCCTGAAGTTCCCTCAGGTTGATTTCCTCCAGCATCGAGTTTCCGTGAACCCTATGGAAATGGTCCTCGTATTCAATTTGTGTTATATTTTTTTCCTTCCGTATTTATACTCTTTTTATTATGTAATTTGTGAGACCATATCGGTGTTTTTTTTTTTTTTTTTTTTTTTTTTTTTTTTTTTTTTTTTTT
>KK502557.1:443506-569931 GCA_000688735.1 Glossina austeni
CTCGTATTTCTTCCAGACATTCTACAAGGATTTGTACTTGTCTGTTTATTGTGTCCGCGCTTGTGGGCCTATCAACATTAAGGCATTTATACGACTTGTCGAAACGTTCTTTAATGCTTTTGCATTGTTATTACAATAATGATAGCGTAAGCGATTAATACGATTAAACTATGTTATTACTAGAATTACGACTAAGTGGGTTACAACTAAATTAGGCTATCTTAACTAGGTTAGGTGTCATATTATGTTAAAATATGAACTTGGCATAAATTGTTAATCATGGTAGAGCGCGACAGATCGATAATGCTACAATAAAAAGGAAAACTAGATCAACTTCAAAACATAGCTTTGTTTATTTTTGGGCCCGTAAAACAATTTGAAATGTTACGGTTTGCCGAGGTCGATCATTAAGTACTCTACACCACTTCGCCTAATACTGTCAAAAATTGTTGCCAAATAATTACTGTGGGAGCTGTAAAAGTTCCAAGCTAGCATCAACGAAACTAACAGTAACTACAAATAAACCATCTAATGAGAAAAAAGTGTTTACTGAAAACGCGATTTGTTTTGTCTTGTCTTAGAGTTCTACCGTATTAAAGATTTATGCAAGGTGCGGTAAACGTTCTCCTTGACAGTGTTTTGTATCGTCTTCCCTCTTAGATATTAAAATGGATTTTATGGAAACAACTCTCCACTGAATTTTAACTATTGTGGTTTAATAATAATGGATTCAGTTAACCTGCAGACGGTAAGAATACCGTCCATTGGTTTGAAAAGTTTTTCTTAAATAACACACGGTTCCATTTTTTGTTCCAGTTCAATAACAATTCTTATGGGCTAAAGTCATTGTTCATTTTTGGTTTAAAATACTTGGTCTAATTTGGCTAATTATGAGAGAAATTACATACATACATAATAAGTGCACATTGAAGCATTACAAATTTATAGATATTATTATCATTATTTAGTAGAAACATATAATCAATGATAAGATTTCAGCAGTCGCTGCTAGATAACAAACAGGGATTATACGACTGGGAATTACCAAAAATTATATGAAATTATAAGTAATAAAGAATAATATATTGTTACAAATTACCGCTTTTCCAAGATACGGTCCGTATCACTAAATCGTGGATATTTTGACCAAGATGAAAATGCACTTCAAAGTTCTATTATATTCCTTAAATGTAGGATTATTTACAATTTCTTTTTAGCAATAGTTCCGACTGCTCAACTCAACTATTCTTTTATTCTAAAACTGTCTTCGGCAGATATCCTACTCATATACATTTTTACAAGCATTTTACTATACCCAAATTCATGGTTTTATTTTTAATCCCTGTCTGCTTTTCCGCTAATCGTCTTCAGCTACATGACGCGCCTGCAAATATGCACTTGGTTTTTCCCTGTCTGCTTTTCCGCTAATTGTTTTCATCGGCCGGCAGCTGCATGACGCACCGCGAATGTGCCTTTGGTTTTTCCCTCTTTTAGGAACTTTATTATTTGATAAAATTACTTAACTGTAATGAACGAGATTTAAAATTTCCGGATATATATATATATATATATATATATGTATATATACATATAAATATAAATATATTTATTTATATATATATATTTTATAATATAATTTATGCATACACATATTTATTTACATTATAAAATATGTTAATAGAATAGAAATAAGTTCATTACAATTTTGAGTGTGATCTTTCCTTACATATCAAACCATTTAACGCTTGTTAACAGCATAGTGACAACCTCTAACAGCCATTGCACCAAGCCAAGTCAATGAACCGAAAAATCCCCGACAGACAGGCTTAAATATGATCAAAATGGGGTTGAAGTGATAGCTCTCCATTGCTAATAACGAACTCAGTGTAAACTCTTCGATTTTTCTTAGTACGAGCTTTTGAATTTTTCTGAACGATTTTACTTTCACTTTTAGCGCGATATTGCTACTATTCATTTTCAGCTTGCAGTTCTTTATTCTTTTCATATTTATTTTCTTTTGTCTCGCTTTTTACATTATTATATTTATATTAATTTTACTTGGGTGTATCTACATAGATACTCATGCAGGCTCATAGCCTGCTTTGTGACCGAACGGGAATACACCTTTTCTTCCATAGTTCCCTGAAAGTAAAATATGCAAATGTAGCAAATGAATGTAGGAAATGAAGTAATTACATTTGCCGTAGTGATCGCTGCTATAAGTGTGGTTAATATCGGTTACTAGAAGCTATTAGTGTGGTTAAATCGGTTAGTAGAATCTATTAGTGGGAAAAATCAGCCAGGTCACCGCTTTATGAACATCTGGCAATGCTGCAATTTGCTATTCTACAGTTTTACATTATTACCTTACGTTCCAACACTTTCTTTAGTACAGATTATTTAGGCTCGTCTCTTGATAAAAAAATTGATTTGACATCATTGCGAGTGTTGATTTCAGTACTCCCGTCGATCTGTAGACATGTCAATGTTCAATTTCCGAATTATCGGGATATTTTGATGAAATTTGACGAAATGGAACGATAAACGTTATTAAATATATATTGGACTGAAGCATTTTTACGATCATTCTCGTTTATTTAAAAAAACATCATCACAAAAAGTTCACTTATTTAACATTTCGCGGTAAAAATGTGCGAAAAATAATATGTGGACAAATCAAAAAATTTGAGTCGTCGGACCATTTGAAGTTCTTACAAAAATAAACCTTCGGTACTTTTTATTCAAAATCGGCTCGGGCGTAGCGATTTGATTTAAATATTTATTGCGTTAAGTGTGAATCATATTAACCACTTACGTATCCGCTTACATATAGAAACTATGTTATGGTAAAGATATTAAGCGAAGTTGTGTAGGGCAATTAAAAATCTGACCTTACACGAATATAATGTTTTAACTTCCCATTTTAGACATTATCGGAGACGGTAATACTAAGAAGTACGCATTAGTAATTCAATAAAGTATGTACCTATTCTCTAGTTTCGTTTATCCGAAAGTTCGGGAAAATTTAACAAATAAATTGTTGACACTGAATGTTATATAGGCGCTGGATGGCTGCACCTAAAGGATTCTTTCGTGATGCTGAAAAATTCAAGCAGCTCCAAGAAAACCGAAAATTTTCATGATATTTCTAACGGTTTACATAAATTAACAGGGTCCTGAAACCTGAAAGGCACTTATCGTGTATTCTTAATAAAAATTTATTCTTATTTATAAGTTATGTACAAGACTTCTCACTGTAAGATAAATATAACTTTAATTTCAATTTAGGGCTCACTTCGATTTATCCACTTGGAATCAGTTAACTTCAAAGAACTTTGAAGCTTCATTCACAATTTGTGTTTTCTTTTCGGAAATTGGTTTCGTGCTAAATAAAAAGAAAAAAATTAAAATAGCATTTTTTGATTTTATAGTGTACTCGGATGGCAGCCAGATCACTTAGAAGACGGTATATCATTTCTTTGGAAACAAATCAGTGTCCATGGCATTTCGTCTGCCACCCCGGCAAAATGCATTTATTTCATGTTGGATCATCAATTAACATGGCCTGGTATTTATGAAGTAACAGCTGCCTCCCCCTATATAAATATACAAAATGGTGTCGAAGATGAAGCTAACGCCACCGATGAAGAACAAAATGACGATGAAATTTTTCAAGATGTTGAAGAGGAACAAATAACGGAATGTTGGTTAATACCAGACGACGTTAACACAGTAGATACCATATTTCAGGCAATGACTGAACGTCAAGCATAACACCAAATTCCCACACCGGTATACTACTAGATTTGGCTAAGTATTCAAGAAATCTGAATTCTCACATTAACATAATCGCATACAAACTAAACGAATCTCTGTTCTTTCTCTATTCTCAGCATACGCAGTATGCTAATTGCAGTTTTAGAGAAATTTTTTAATGGAGTTTACTTAAGGCCGATGATATTTACTTTCAGACCACTTTTGCGGTAATCCACCTCCAACAGGGGGTCCCCTAGCTGCTACCTCCAAAATGGTGCCTGTTGCCGAAACCTTGATGGGTCCTGATATCTGCCCAACTGCGGTCGTTCAAAGAATTTAAATATAACAAAAACAAACATTTAGTTGAAGTTTTTATAAAAAAGAGAACATATAAATCACGTGTAAATGTATTTTATTGCTTTTCTTTTTTGTGTGGATATTATTAAAGTATTTGAAATTATTACACAGAACATAATAATGATAATGATAATGCCTTAGTTATGCATCTTTTGTTCGCTCTACGTAAATAAAATTCTGATACGATAAATTCCTATTTAGTAAAAATATACATGAAAATTATGAATATGAAAAAGTTTACAAGAATTAATTATAGTTAAATAAACTAAATTAAGTTAAAGCTTGGCGTATTTAAACACGATCTTAGGAGTTTTATGTGAAATTACCAATAAGATCAATTAAAACTGAACACTAAAACCATATGCAGCTTACATTAGTATGATTAAATAAACGAAAATCTTATTACAATAGCGTCTGTACTCTTTTAATAATACCCACATTCTAGTAACATAATAAACTGCCATAAAATAAATTGTGCAAGCACTTCTAATGCCCCTGAAAATCTGCTTCTCAAGCGTATTAAGATTTCTTAAGTACGCAAAGTCGGTGTCATCCATGAATAGCCGCAATAATGAATCACGATTTGTATAAAATTAACATTTAAAATCTTGGTTATGATATTTGTCTCTCTTTCTAATGAAATTCTTAAATCAACGAATTTAATCAATTTTTCTTTATTCATGTTGCGGTTTTTGCAAATTCCAACAAAAGACGATAGGAAGAGTAAAAAAATTACCTGTCTCTTCCAGTAAATGATTAAATTTTTTTTCCAAACTTTACCATCTATAGCAATTTCAATATTCTCCTGTTCATTATTTTCTTCAGTTGCAGTTCGTATAAAAATAGAGCAGCCACAAATTAAAGTTCAAAGTAGGAGTGAGACATCTTCATAAAGTGCGTCTTCAAGTGATTCTTCCTCTGAAGAAGAGCAGTTTTCAAAATCAATAATAAAACCTCCATCATCCAGAAATTTCGGAATCGAAACTGAAATCGAAGTCGTCATTTCCTAGAGGCCAAACTGACGATGATGTAGAGTGCATGGGACATTTAAACAAGTAAATTGATTTAGACGACGAAGCAGAGCGTGATAGTGAAAGGAAAAGTCCATCTAAGAAGTGCAAGAAATCCAAAGAAGATTCACCATGTTCTGAGCAATGTAAGCTTTGTGATAAGGATGTAAAAATGTTACAAATTAAAAAAGGATAAATTGCTAAGTTACTCTCTTATAGGGCCATACTTCATTCTAAGGCCAAATGGTATCTAAACATTGTTCAACACCATATCATGGTTTCCGCACGTGTCCATAGCCACCTAGTTTAAACACTATGTGGCATCTATTTAATACGCATCACGCAAGAAATCGAAAGGTGATAGAATTGACGTAAACCTTAATATTATTGTATTGACGTAATTAATATACTAATAGTTATTTATGGAAGTGAGAAAGTACGTTAATATTTTTGCATAACTTTTCAGAAAATGTCCGAGATAGTGCGGAAGAAATTACTGAATTTGAATGTAGCCATTGCAGTATTGTTTACGCGGGAGAAACATCAAACAAAAACCGAAGACGAATTTGAACGCTTTTTGAAAAAAGTCCAGTAGTCTTTAGCTTTAAAAATATATATTAAAATCTTATTTGAGTGCTAAGCGGCATTTTCATTCATTCAATTATTCTGGGAACTAGCCTTTCATTTTTCCTATTAATTTTACAGCAAAAGCAGACAAATTAATGCATCTCGCCTTCAACTAGTTGAAGTGTATGTCGTTATATTGGAATATAAAAATTCCTGATCCAGCAAAATATCTGTATGTGGATATATTTGAAATGTACACGTAGGATACATGTTTATTGATGGTCTCTATTTAAACTTAATATAATTATTATGTTCAGCAGCAACCATATTTTTAGTATTGTAGTTGCTTTCGGTTTCAATCTATAACTTTCTATAAGCACAGCCTCTACCTCAGGGATCGTCTTAACAAGGGAGATATTTGTCTTGATGTCTCCCTAGATCAAACAAAAGCATTTGACAAGGTCCCAAAAAGTTGCATTAGGAAGTTGCAAAATGTTGGCCAGCGACTACTATAGGTGAAAATGATAAACATATATAACCAGATATATAAACTGCCAAATTGCATTTTCGGCATTCATTTTTGTTGTTGTTTAATTAGAAAAACTCTGCTGTCGAAGGCCACCAAACACGTTGAGAAGCTCATAGTGATGCGCCTCCATCATATCCCAATTGTCAATTAAGAG
Source organism: Glossina austeni (assembly GCA_000688735.1). Taxonomy (NCBI): domain Eukaryota; kingdom Metazoa; phylum Arthropoda; class Insecta; order Diptera; family Glossinidae; genus Glossina; species Glossina austeni. The sequence continues at coordinate 449,880 of KK502557.1, forward strand.
AATACGACTAAAGAATAGTGAAAGTGATAATATAATATTAAGAATATTTCTGTTACAAAAAAAAAAGAGCAAAGCGGTATAGGTAGGAAAAGTGTAGTAAATTACTATTATATTCTGAAAGGTAATTTCTTTTACATAACCTAGCGCTAGCGGAACCGATAATACAAGAAATTGTGAGGTAAGCCAACGTGAGAGATTTTAAGAAGTTCGAAAAGATATGTATACTATCTATGTTTATGTAAAATTACTGAGTTAAAAAAAATGTTGAAGAATAATACCACTCCAAGTTTTTTATATGTTCTAATGAACGGCGAAAACTATCAAAAGAGGAAAAAGAAATCAGAATCAAGAGAAACTAGTGTGGTGTCGAGAATAACCACGGAACGCACACTCACAAATGAAATATTCCGAGGAATATGCCAAGATTTACTTCCGTGTTGACTTACTTTGCAAGCTTGTATATTCTGGCAAAATGTTTTTACCCAGTTGTTATTTGCTGAGTAAGTCTTCCAGTTACGAATTGAGTAGCGAACTGAACTGCGAATCCCAAGTAGTACTAGTCACAAAGCATCTGCCCATTTTGAATTTGGGGGAAATTTGGGGAGAGATGCAAACTATATGTCTTGTTCGGCTGTAATTTGGTTGGCTTTTGAAACAGGATGTGACAAGTTATACATAACATCAAATATTTGTTTGCGAAATTTTTGCGTTACGAATGGACGCATACCACGTGTAGAGCGACTGAAGTAAATTTTCTAATTCTTCATCAGATCCTTAATCTTTTGCCAATGACTCGTAATTGATACTACTTGGCATAGAAATAGCTTGAATTCGTCAAAGTTACGTTATTTTTTCCCTTGATGTATCTAATGCCGGCACTGTGTTGTCTAATACCGTCCAATTGACGTAGTGGCCTTGGCGAAGCTTTGTTAAATTTTTGACAGAAAGCAAGCATAAAAGGTTTGCGTTCTGAATAGATGATAAATGTGGGGCCTTCCAAAAAGCATCGGAAATGCTTAAGACCAAAATATATTGCTTGTAGTTCCCAACCGTAAGTGCTATAAAGGAGTTGTATATATGTATATTTTTTTTGAGAAACATCCAGGCGGTACCCAACAATCATAAACGTATTGTTATAAAACTGTTTCCATGCCAAAATCTGAAACGTCAATCCAAACTGTTAGAGGTGATGCTTCCATCAGGTAGGCTAGAAGTGAAGCGTCACTAAGTTGTTTTATGCAACAATCGTTTCTTAGTTTCTCTATCCATGCAATTTTTCATTTATCGTTTTTCTTAAGACCTTTTTTTATATCATGGAGAACGGCTAGTGTCTTGGCGGCCTTGAACGCAATCTGTCGATAAAAATTAATAAAGCCGAGAAATTGGTCAAGACCATGTACATTTTCCGGTAGTTTGTATGTTTCTATTGCTGTTACACATTATTGATATAATAATCCATATTTTGTCGAATTCAATGTACTCACTGAACAGGCCTTGCTTAAACCAGTGCAAACCTCGGTTGTGTTTAAGAGGGATAATAGGGAGAGAGGCGGTAAAGAAGGTTGTGGAGCAAGTGGGTTCAACGTTGGGTGTGCGGGTTCGCGCCATTAAATCGAGCAGATCGAGCGGCGCTGTTGTACACACGCCGTCCGCGGCTGAGAGGGAAAAAATCGTGGTCAACACGTAGTTGGTGGAAGGCGGGGTCAAAGCGTCTGCTCAAGTCAATCTGTGCCAGAGGGTTAATGTTCTGTAGGTTCATCCGAAAATCGTTCCGTTTGTTTTCATGTAGCACCGATACGAGATGAATCTCAAGAGTCTTTTCTCATCTCATGAGGAGCTTGATGTAAAAGCCCACTTGGTCTCTAAACCTTGGACAGAAGCCGTTTAGGACGTTAACGTAGTTTTTGAGGTAACCAAGGAGGCCATGGAGTTTCTTTTGACCTCTGGCGATATGTATACTGACTGGATGTCATTCAGAGTATGTCTCCTCTCTCTTAAATTTTGACGACAGAGTTAAGGAATGTAGGGTCAAGAATATGGTTTGTAGATACTGTGGTAAATAGGCCACAGTGTAGGAATTGCTAAAATGCAGTTATCACGCAATGTGCGATTTTGGCCATAGTATGCCTAAGATGAACAGTGATTTTGTACTGTTACAGGAACCCCGCGCGTCCGTAGGTACGCTTAGAGATTTGCCAATGCAGATGAGAGTATTTCTTGACATTAGTAGCCATGTTTCTGATGTGCATTGCACGCTGCATTGTGAATGATGTGAATGTAGAAGCCACACTAGTAGCCATGGTGTCTGTGTGTCCGTTGAAGGTCCTTATGGAAGATTGCTTCTTGCAAGTCTATACTGTAAGTTTAATTAGGAACAAGATGGTTACCTTAGGTATATGGATTCGGTGTTATTGCTTGCTAGTCGCACCCAATTGATCCTGGAAGTGGATGTTAATGCTCGCTAAGCCTTATAAGTTGTCAAGTTGCCAGAACGGAATTCTGGGTTTCGCAATCAAAGAAGAGTTGTCCGAATGGTGCATAACCACAAGTGTCCAGTTGTTAAGTGAATCGAATGAATGGTTCACTTTTCATGGTCCAGCAGGAGCTAGTGAAATTGATGTTACTATTGCGAATATGGCAGCATTAGGGGCTTTGCGATCACAATGTAATTAAATTGTTCGTTAACTGCTCCCGTCCCGAGTCCATCCACCCAAACGCATAGGGTTTTCGAGAGCAAACCTTTGGATGAGCAGGTTGACCATATCACTAAATCGTTCTGGAGTGACACCGACTTCCTTCTGAAGAAATGTAATAATACAAGTGGAAAGGAGGTCAACTTAGGACACACACACTTAGGAAACAATTCGACCGCACACTTAGACAACAATTCGAGCGTGCGGGAAGGACCAATGCAGCAAATGTGTTGCGACTTAGGATTGAATTCAGACAGTGTCTTAACGAATACAAGCGAATGTTTGTCAAGATGGACGAGGACGAATGGAGAGCTTTTGTTTCTAACAATCGTGATGACCCTTGGGGTCAGGTATACAGAGCTGTTAGAGGCAAAACGTCGCTAGAAATCAATGATATTAGTACAAGCAATACTGTACTAACCACTTGTAGGTGCAAGTTCTGATGGAGTAATTCTTTTCTGGACAAGTCGATATTGACCGTCCTAATATTAGGATGGAAGCCACGCCTCCTCCCTTGGAAGAAGCGGAATTTGAATATGCTATGTCTAAGATTATTTCGAAAAGATCGCCGGGTATAGACGAAATAACTGGAGAAATGGCGAAAATAGTCTGGAAGGTTATTCCGGAATATATGCTCACGACCTATAGTCTGTGCTTGAAGAAGGTTATTCTGCATGTCAATGGAAAATGGCCAAAGTTGTAATACTCCTAAAGTCGCCTGATAAGGTGGAAAAGCGTTGGAGAGAGTGATGGTTAAAAGGCTAGTGGAGAATTCTGTTTTGAGTCTGTTTGATAGGCAATTTGTATTCCACAAGGGACTCTGTGCCAATGATGCTTGGATACATGTGCGCGCGTGTGTGAGTGCATGCGATACGCAATATGTGCTAGGCATTTTCGTGGAGGTTAAATAAAAGGGAGCGGCAAAAGCTGAGAATGGAACGTGTCTCTGCCTTATGGAAATCTCTTTGGGATAGTAGTAGGCATGATACGGTTCTATATAACTTTATCCGTGATGTCGTAGAAAATCACCCTGGGTTTAGTTTCGTCCTATATGAAGAGTTTCTGCTTACGGCCCCGGATGTCTTAATGCATTTTTGATTAAAAAAAGCCATCTTACTAGGGACTACCTGTGTGGGCATCCGTCCGAAGATTGGAAACATGTGGCTGAAGAAATTTAGTGGGAATGAATATAAGATAAACGAACGATAAACTGGATTTTAGTCTGGCGCTCTCAAATACGGAGACGGGGATCGCGATGGAAACATTCGCCCCGTATGTTTTCACTAACAGGAGGCACTTGATGGCTTCGAGGGAAATCGGTAAACTCTGGTCTGCATTAGTGCGATCGTGTGATGAGGGGGTGAGCTACATGGGGCTCTTAAGGCTTGCCAGAGGATTCTCTTCTTTCTAGTATAGTAGTATAGTGGAAACCAGTTTCCGCGTATCTCTACATTGCTATTGCTCAGTTTTTCTCCTAGGATGTCGTTTCCCTTAATAAACAAAAGAGGCCGGGGTAGGACTTCTCCGCCCATTGAGAACACAATATCTTTGCGCATTGGTTCCACATTACAGTCTCGTCTGCAGACTATCTCACCCCGAGTCTCAGATTATATGAGACCTTATCCAAAGCCCGATCGAAGGCTTTTATTAATTTTTTTCCATCATTTTCTGTTTCTTTTAAATCTGGCACGATGGGTGTAAGGAACCCCCGAAGCAATCTGTAGCATTATCGATCTGTCGCACTCTACCATGATTTACAATTTACGCTCAACATAATGTGACACCTAACCTAGTTAAGATAGTCTAATTTAGTTGTAACCCACACAGTCGTAATGCTAGTAATAACCTACTTTAATTGTATTAATTGCTTACGTTCTCATTCTAGTAATAACCTACTTTAATTGTATTAATTGCTTAAGTTAGCATTAAATTATTCATTTTATAAGATACTGACCATACCTCAGTTTGGTCAGAAGTAACTTAGAATTACACGAATGAATAAAGATTTTATTTGAACAAAAGACTTTAATGTTGTGCCAATTCACTACAAATCTTCTAGCTTCGGCCTGCCAGCGGATACGGCCCACTGCGGGAGTTTCGTGGTGGCGGTAGTTGGCCAAGAACCTTGGCTCGATATGGAATTGCATAGCACCCGGATGTCAGACCCAAAGAAAGACATAGGCATGTGTATCCCCGCTGAAACTCGGAAACTTACCATCCTCGAGGTGCTAAATGTGCGTTTCACACTTCATCTGCCATCGGGCACCGTGGAGTTAAGCCTTCACGGCAGATATCCACGTTAAACACCTAGAGACAACTATACTTACTGAAGGATAATCTAGCTGGTCGTTAATCTTGTCTGCGATGACTGCAAGTTTGTCTAAGCTGAAGCTAAGTTGACGGTGAGCGTTGGAACCATAAAAATTTCAGCAGATCAGGTGACACTTTTTCGGTAGATAGTTGAAGCATTTCTCGTGAAAATGCTGAATGTTTTTTATCTCATGAACGTTTGCAGATGAGCCTTTTCTAACAATTTTCGCAGACGTTTTCCTTCGGAATAGTGAAACTCACTTAGTGCATCTTCTAAGGCTTCGCATAAACCTTGATCCGGTGGAGTTTAAATGATGTGACTTACTGTGTCCGTTTTCAATGGATAGTTGGTTCACTCGTCAATCGTTTTTGGTACGAACTATGCCGAATATCAGACGGCCTAAAACTGCTTTTACGTCTGTCTTTTTGTATGCAATCCCATTGGCTGGAGTTCTCGCGGTGAAAGCAACGTACGAAAAAGCGGATGAATGAAAAAATGTACGAAATGAAGCAAAGAAAATAGGTGGCCAAGGTACCAAAATGGACAAGCAGACGAGATGTTGAGGTAAACTATTACACGTGTCCAAACGGAACTTTATACCTTTAGTTTGCATAGCCGAGTCATTTCTTCAGTCGTTGAGGCTTGCGTTCGTATTCGTCGTCCAAGCTTATTATAACAGCGTGCAACGAAACGTGTCTGTCTATCAGACTTACTTTTATGTAGTGGCGTAGTTGGGCGCCACTTTTGTGGAACCACCTTACGCCACCTTTAATTAACCAATAAGTAAGTAAGTCCATGTCTTCTTGTCTTTAAACGTGTTATTTAAATAAAGTTTAGGGCAACCGTGCAGCGCCACTGGAAGGGGAATAGAGGCCTACTCGTCAACCGTACGTGCTATAGCTGAGCTAGCTAGTTTGTAGTTACACCAAAGAAATTGCACGTACTTGCCTCTTATTTAATTACCTAAACGGACACCACATTTATTTAACTAACTGAACGGACACCTGGTTGCTGAGCCTATCTCAACCCACTCTGCCCACGGTCTCGCTTCTGCCCATCAAAAATTGTATTGGGAGAAGTTCGGAACTTAGGTCCCAAGACCTCTTTCAATCTACCTTTTTCTCATTATAAAAAAAAACTTTGTACGTTTTTAAGGTTAACTGTATATAATATTGAATGTTTTTAGGTAACATTATCTACATAAACAACCAAAAATAAATTATAATATTCTTCGCGCTTATAAGACATGTCAGTGCAAATATATTCCGAAGGCGGTGCAAACACAAAAATAAAGTCAAATTAGTACAGGTAATCGACATCTGCAAGTCAAAGTCAAGATCTGGATAATCTTTGGCGACTTAACAGCAACCAGCTCTCATTGATTTGCACAACCTTATCTTGAGAGTATCGACGATGTCACGTTTAGTTCCTTATCATTTAAGGCTTAAATGTTGAATGTCTTCGGTTTTTCAGTATTAACGCTTTCTATTTCTATTATTTCTCTGATTCTTTCCCTCAGCTATATTCTGAATAAATTAGCCGCTAAAAACAATACGTAGAAGCAGGCTGTTTGTGATGCACATTGTCCAAGTTTTTGATCCTGTCATAGTAAAAGCATGTAAACGCTAAAGAACCGCGAATAACGTGAGAAGTTTATTGGCATTCGTATCACACAACTTTCATAATTTTTTTTATTAGAAAATAGTTTTTAAGTTACAATAAAACCTAATAAACTATTTCCGTTTAATAGAAGCACGTTTCATATAATTTCTTCTTATCTAATGCGTTGAGTATTTCAGTATTAAAGCTTTTTTTTTCTTTTTTTTCTGTTATTTTCTAATTACGTATAAACAAAGTAAACTAATTGTTGTAATTTTTATCACTGCATATTTTACAAAATATATTAATTACATTGAAATTGAATTGCAGCAATTTTTTGTTATATTCGAGACTTCGGGTAATGTCTTGTTTTCTTAAGTAATTTATTAATTCATGTTTTTTTCTTTTTCTTCCCTTATGTATTTTTATTTAAATAAATTAATATTGATAGTACATTATTCTGTTAATATTATTATAGTACGCCTCAGCCATTATAATTTTTCTTTGGCTGTTCATAAATTACCTTATATTATTTTCGAACTTTATTTAGTTTCACAATTTAATTAATTTCTTTTAATCTACTTCAGCGACAATCAAACATGATCGACCAATATAAAAAAAATATCTTCTTTATTTTGCGATTTCTTTAAGCAACGTGTACCATGAAAGAGCCTTTTCACATTTTTTTTCTTTTTTTTGACTTAGTACACTTTTTTTAAATCTTCTATTTGTTAGTTTCACTATAGAAATAGAAACTAACGACATTTCTTTAATTTAATCTATCTTTTATATGAAATAGATACATTTTATTTTTTTTTCCTTGAATTCTTCTAACATTTTCCATTCTTTCTTTCCGACGCCAGACAAAATTTCTTTACTAGTTGATCGCTGTCCTTCTTCCCACATACGCGATTTCGGTTTCTTGCAGTTGCCAGACATTCCCGTCGGAATCGGCCTGAAATACACCTTCTAGCTCGGAAAATTCGACGAGTTCTATCGCCTCGACTTAGCTCCAATTGACTTCACACAACAAGATTGAGACAGCAAAAACATATATCTACTTCCTAAAACTACTGAAATCGGGAGACATCCGCGTCTTCTGAACTTATCGTATCTTCTTTACCTATAAATAAAAACTTTTAAGCCTCACAATTTTAAAGATTTTCGGTAGTTAGTCGAGAGTAAAGAAAGCAACCACGTTGGAGCCACTCATTAGATACATTTCGCCACTTGTCTTTTCCGGTTGTACCGCTAAATCTGCGGTATGAGCTTTACCACTCGCCTTATGACCCTGTAACTCCACAACTGAAGAGATAAAGCGAACGACCAATAAATCGGGGTCCCATCTTCGCGCCAAACTTGTTACCAACCTTTTATAAAAGTTGGTATCTGATTTTCATGTATCTGGGGCTTCCAACGGTTTTGGCGCAGGTTATAATGCCTCCCATGGTCCTACGCGCATCGTTCGAGGTACTTCTTACCTGAAAAATTTCTTGCATGACCCTAGCTCTATCCTATGGTTCTGGCGTTGACTAACCTGACGGGAAAATTTTCATCATATAATGACTTGGCTCATTTCGAGGTACAGATATGTTAACAGCTAATGATATATAATCTGCGACAAATTACTTGGGCTCAGTACTGATTGTAACCATTTTATTTTTTGTTAAAATTGCTTGAATGTTGTTTACTTGTAAAATTATTTTGGCCTATAAGACTTTCAATTTTTTTCATATTACATTTTTTATTAGTTTGTAAAATAGTATTTTTGGTTTGTTTAAAATTTATTGCTCTGGTGTCAATCAATAGTTCCAAGTGTGAAAATCTATAAAATAATAATTCGACAAAGAAGAATAATAAAAGCCTTTGGTCAGACTTTGCGCCAAGTCTAATATCACCTGAAACTCGGTATAAGATAGAATATGCAAATAAATATTTATGTTCTTATATTTTTGTTCTTCCAAAAAAATACTTTTACAAGTACCCTACTTATGTCAGCTCACTAGATTTATGGAATGAATAAAAAAGACTTGTTTTGTGCTTGAATGATATTTATTAATTGAATTTCTTCCTTGTTATCTACTTTACCTCAAGTTGTTTTTCTTTAATTATAATTACCTTAGTGATCGATTGGCCATGGGAACAATCACGATATTCTATATTCTACATATTTCATCATTTGATGAAGTATGCTTACAAAGTTATATTCGTGGAAACTCTTATGTTCATGTTTTTCGTTATTTTTTGCGACCGCTTCGCTTTACCAGGAATTTTGTTTAGCGGAAACAATCCAAACAGTTATGCATCAGTTTACAATAGATGTCCAGATGTTTAAAGATATGTAAATATATGTATGTTTCTAAAGATATTTATGGATACATGAACATGTGTAGTCATAATACAGCTTACAAAGATGTTTAAATATTTATATTTTATATAACACGGAGGTATGTTGCGGTAACACCCCTACTGCTAGATTGGGGTTTCGACGCACTTACTACCGATATTATATATAGTTTGTGTATTAGGATTATTAGTAATATTAAAATCGCGAGGACGATTATATCAATGCTTGTACTAATTACACTGGATATATTTCTATTTAGTTTTTGTTTTAAGTATAATGATTCTAAAATTAAATCCGCTAGTGTAATATTAGATTTATCCATACTTTTAGTCATTAATTTCGATAGGACCAGTTGACCGTAGAGTTTTTCTTTACATTAGAGAATTGATTAAGAATTTGATTAAGCAATTGTTTTTGGCTTTTATCTTTTGCTTGTGGCAATTGCGGGGTATATTCTAAAGGAGTTCTTGAGCATTAAACCTTGGAGGATTACTTCGATTACGACCTCAACATTTCGCAGTATGCCTCTACAAAATTTAATATACTTAACAGGCATTTGTCCTGGGTTTGAGCTAAATTTTTTTCATATAAATATATATAAATATTATTATGTTAGTCTACGAATATTTCGTGAGGTTCCACCATGATGGATTTGTTCTGAGGATTAGGGATTGGTTCGAATAAGATTCTTGATAAGACGTTCGTAGAATATTAATATAACTAACACAAAATAACTATCGAAATTTGTAAATAAGTCAAGTCCCATTTTTGTTAAAATGTTATATACATTTTTTTTTAATTATTGTAAATTCTATATGGCTGGATTAAGAGGTTTTTTTAACGTAAATATATGTAGTAATTTTTTATTTATTTATTTGCCTTTGAAGTATTTATTACTAGTTCTATATAGATTTTATTCAACCACGATTCTCTTGACTTTGAATTATTTATTATTTCACACAAACTACTACTTCTGTATGGTTTTTATTCTTTGCTATATCGGCAAATTTTTTCGTTTGATTATTGAATAAAAATTTTGTTAGCACCTTGCCACTTTGGTATAGTTTGCAATAAATAACTTTCTCCTATACCTTGAGATTATTGGGAAATTGATTTTACTTAATAGTATTCATTTATTTGAATTTTTATTTGACACTTTGCACTTATTTGAACCTTGGTGTGTGAATAACATTTGCTTATTCAGACTTTCCTTTTGCCAAATAATTTTCACTGGGCTTTGGTTTTGGAGCACACTTGCCAAAAGCATACATTGTTATAATTTTCACTTATTTAGTTTTTCGGGATCCTTTATACGAGCGCCAGTTATGTGTTTATTTTTATGGTCTTCCAAAAAAATAATATACCTTTACTAGTGTCTGACTTATGTCAGCCCACTAGATTAGTCGAGTTAACAAAGCAAACCAAACCAAATTTAGTATTTAGTTAATATTTACTAACTAAACTCGCTTCTTATTATCTACTTTGCATTAAGCTTCTTATTCGTTATTTACAGTTACCTTAGTCAGCGATTGTCTGTGGGAACAATTGGGAACAATATATTTTGCTTACAAGATTATTTTTGCGGAAATTCCTATGTTCAGGTCTTCCGTTATCCGTCGGGATCGTTTCTCTTTACGAGGAATTTTGTCTAGCGAAAACGATTGAGACTTTTATGGATCATTTTACAATATATGTTTAGATTTTTAAGCATACGTATGTTTCTAAAGATATTTTGATATTTGGGGACATATGAATATGTCCCGTCCCGTACGATGGAAGGTAGTCGTTGACACACCAGACCGATTTAATGATATGGTGAACTAACTCATCCAAGGGTTTAGTCTTCAAAACCATATGTAGTAGCATACTAACGGCTCTCTTAATATGGATGCTATAGGTATCTCCGAAAAGAACGCCAACGTTTGATGTTCAACTGCGCGTGCTCAGAACGGATATAATTAGGGATCAATTTAACTACATGCCGATCACTAACACCTCATTCAGCATTAACTTCCCAAGAAAATCCAAACACACCCATAGCTGGCCTATTAACAATAGCAACGTGGACATCCTTATCTCCAACTAGACCATGGAAAGCGAACCACTCACCCGGTTCATTCAACACCTGGACGCTTCTGATTACCCACCAATGAGACAACATTTTCCGTTTTATTTGGTTACGAAGACCAAAAGCTCGTTCCGGGATCTTGTTAGACCATAAGGAAAAACAAAGTTCGCATCCAGTATCAGAACTAATGGCATGCTGGCAGTAACTTCGAATCCATACACCTGATATATTCGTCCAGTTGCTTAAATTTCCAATAGTGGCTAGCAACCAGCATCCTCCTATGCAAGCCTTCGACCGACACACAGAAACTATGGCTACTAGCAAAGACAAGTGCGTCTTCCACATTCGTTCGTTGACGGAAGAATAATAAATTGACCCAGCTGAAGCTCTCAACAACTCTCTCAACAACAACCGACCAGGCTTCCACTGGTTTAGGCAAAAGAGCTACCGGTGCAGCCACTACGTCAACCGACATGGTTAATGTCTCCACCAAAACAATTAACAGGCCGGAAACATCCGCCTCAACTCTACCCCTTTAATGCGATCTCCAAGGTCTTCAATGTTGAAGTCGTATTATCAGTTGCTGCCTTTACATCCGCTATCGATCGCAATTAGACGGCAATTCCGACTGGCTCCCATTCCCCTTACCTGCTTTCCGTCTTTTGTCCAGTGTTTTAGTTACTACCACAAGGTAGCCGACATTTTCTATTAATGCAGATAGATAGAAGACGTACGTGAGTCAAAAACTATTCTATACATACACAAAATATATACTAAAATATAACGGGACACATCGCAAAAACGCAACTAAGAAGTCGACTGCACCAGTTCAAAAAGAGGACCAAAGATTCAAAAGACAGTAAAATGCTTTATAACTCTGCTTAACAGCACCTCCAAGTATCAGAAGGCACGAAAGTGGTTTGTACAATTTTGAGTTTATCCACTTAGCGTACGTCAATGCTGTCGCCAATGGTGCTACCACTTTATCAACGCAACTTCATCTGCACACAGTTGTCAACCCTCATAATTATCTCTAGTGTTTCTCTTAATTGGCAATTTAAGAGATCGCATAAGTCTGAACAATTGTCAGAAAACTCAAGGTCAATAAATTCACTAAATAGCAACAAAACTACCCATCAGCGCTAATGCTGTGTATCAAGAAATTTAGCCTTAGAAAAAGGCTGATCGCACGAAAAATGCAACTTTTACAAGTTAAAAAAAGCAGAAAAGAAATGGCTATCTTTTTATTCAAATTTCTTCATTTTGTTGTTATTTTATATTATTTAAAAAACGGCAAAATTTTCTCAGAGAGGCAACTTTTTATTTAATTGCTTTCTTAAAGTAAATAGTATTGCTCCTTCTGTAATTGACGTGCTTTGTAGCCAGTTCTCTATATAATATTGGAAGGATTTTATGACCCTGCTCCTCTGTTAAAAATGAAAGGAAATTCAAGAAACCTGTCACTTGACGTATGTGATCTCACCTAAAAGAAAATATAATTAAATCGTAAAATTTGACCCACATCTTATTAACAATTGTCACTAACTTCTTACCAAGGATTAGATTTGTTTTTTTTAATGAGTCAAAGTTGAAGTTATAGTTGTGCGCGGTTTCGTTAAAGTCTTATTGATGACCGGCTGTTATAAGCGTGTTGTGTTAAGTGCGTCTTTTCATTATGTTTCTTTTCACAAATTAAGTTCTACATTGTGTTTCTTTTCACAGATTACGTTCTACATTGTGTTTCTTGCAATTGTAAGATAAAGTTGTCATAACAAGTGCTTTGGTTTCATAATTCTCTTGTGTAACTTCTATTTTTGATTTAACATCATTTCCAGTATTTAAGTTTATAAATCTTCAGTTTTTCGCTTATGGGTATGTAAATTTAAATTCATTTTTATACGGTTTGTAATATAATATTTATGCCCTAAACGATTTATGTGAGCTTTCATGAGGACTATTCCTTTGCGTGAAAATAATGTATAACGTTTGGTGTATTATTACCAACACGAGCGTACAACTGTAAGAGGCGAAGCGATATAGGTTGTATAATAGTCTGCCTCTGCCCACTATTATTTGTTTTACATGATTTCATTTTTTTATTCTATTGGTTGCTATCTCAAATGTTTTCAAAAGCCTTGTACAAAAAGCCATGTCTTACACTTGTCAATCGACGAGTTTGATTATATTTTTTGGTAAAACCTATTAACATCTAAAAACATTTTTATTGCTCGATTCGATCAATTCTTTTTAATCATATTATTGCACTCCTTTAGCATAGCCCCTCCTCAAAGTTTTTCATTTTTACTTTTTTTATTATATACTAACTTTTCGTTTTAGATTTTTAGTTACGACATAGGTAAATTACTAAAGTGGCTAGAGAAGCGGTTAGGGACATTAAAGTTTATTTCACCAAGTAATGCAGGCGAGTCTATAGTGCCATTTATTACTTTGATTACGAAGGAAACGCCAACAACACACCTACGTTCTACAAGAGACGGTAAAGACAACAGAAGCAGCCTATTTTCATATTTTCATAGGGGGGAAGAGAGGCAATCGAATCCCAACCCAAATTCCTAAGGGCAAATAGCAAGAATTGCTTTTGAACAGATTCAATTGCACCTATATGAGACCACACAACAGAGCCATACTCAAATATATATATATATAGGTCTAATCAAATGCATGTACAGCTTTTTTTGGGATGTAAGTATCATCAAGCTCCTTGGACCACCTTTTTATGAAACAAAGCGCGGACCTAGCTTTGCTTAACGAGAGCAGAGAGAGAGAAAATGCAAGTTGAAACGTAACCTATGGTCAAATAGAACGCCTAAATCTGTAATCGAATCGACATCCTCCAACTTATGCGAATCAATGAAATACTGAGTAATGAATGACTTTTTTCTTGAGAAAGAAAGCTTCTTACATTTATTTAGATTTAGTTTCAAAAGATTCAAAGAGCACCATGCAAAAACATTATTCATGTCACCTTGAAACTGATGTGATTGCGATTCAACAGAGAAGGAAGAAAACAGTTTCACATCATCAGCATACATTAAGATCTGGCTGGAAATAATCGCCGATGGAAGGTCGTTAATGTATAAACTAAATACAAAGGCACCTAAGTGACTGGCTTGAGGTACGCTAGACGTCACGGGGAATTCATCCGAGGTGATGAAGTTAAACAAAACCCTGAAGGATTTATTATGCAGATAAGAGCTAATCCTTTTCACTAAATAGAAAGGGAAGCTTGGGTTAGAGTTTAAAGATAAATAAGTTATGGTTACCCAAATCAAACGCTTAAATCAGTGTATACTACATCTGTGCGAGAGCCACTAGAAAAAGCCTTGAAAACATGACAAGTAAACTCTAACAAATTGGTGACCGTAAATCGCCTTTTCCGAAAGCCATGCTGGTGTGGAGAAAGATAAGATTTGATAGTAAAACCTGGATGGTGAGTAACAATTTGCTCGAACAGCTTAGGCAAGACACTCAACTTGGCTATGCCTCTGTAGTTCTCAACAAATTGTCTACTTCCACTTTTGTGAATAGGAAAAAGGAAACTACTCTTGCAACACGAAGGGGAAACACCTAAATTCAAGGACTGATTAATAATCTTTGAGATAACACAACATAGATCGACAGTGCAGGGTTTAAGTACACATGATGGAATTCCATCAGGTCCAGGCGAACAACTGTATTTTAGAGAACTCAACCCTTTAAAAACGTCATCTTCGGATATATCCAAATTAGGCATTGAAAGCAAATTAGTTATGGGATATGGGTAGTTTGCTGATAAATCGAAACTAGCAGACGAAAAGTTTCGTTGGAAGTACTCAGCAAACAGATTTGAGATTTCAAAATCATCCGAGGAATCAGAGCCATTAAAAGAAACATGCGAGGGATGTGTGGAAATTTTTCTTTTTGAATTAACAAATTTGAAAAAGTATTTAGGATTAACAAATAGAGAGGATTTAATGAACTGAACGTATTTGCAATAATAAAGGTGGTTGAGGGAGTTAAATCTATGCCTTGCCAATGATTAAGCGAAATAGTCGAGAGCAGAGCCACTTTTCGAATATTTTTTGAATAGCGTGTTTTTTCTATTCTTGCAATATTTGATTGTCTTACTAAACCACGGGGGACACCTGCTTCGAGGTCGGCACTGCTTGATCGGAATAGATGCAGCAATAGCTAGATTTAATGTATTGTAGAACGACGACAATAAGCTTTCAATATTTCCGGTTGAGAAATCAAGCCTAATATGTGAAAGATGGTTTTTTAGCAATACAATATTGATTTTATGAAAATCATAATATTTGTTTAAAAAAGTTTGATTTGGCACATTAAGGCAGTTGAACGAGCTATCATTCTTGTGATGAAAGGAAATGCACATCGATGGATGATAAGGATCCTTAGGTAAACTGAAACCTGGACAACCATTTACACTAACCTCAGGAAAATTGGCAAAGCAGAGATCAAACAGTCTACCATTAAAATTAGAGGTACGGTTGTATTGAACTAAATTGTGATCAAATAATTCGTTAAAGAACACAACAGCTCTATCAGATGTTGAAGTAGGATTCAAACAGTCAGAATTACCACTGTTATACCAAGTGACTTGAGGAAAGTTGAAATCTCCCAACGCAACGATCCAATCGATGGGTCTAGACTGCTTGGCCAGTTCACAAATGAGGGCAGCCTGTTTCTTATATATGGAGATATCCGAATTTGGGAGAATATAGGAGCAGGTTATAAATAGCTGTTTATTAGGCATTTCCGTTCGAATGGAGATAAATTCAACGTCAGGAGTAGTAGGAAATTCAATTGAATTTGACGGGACTGACGCAGATATGGCAGCTAATACACCACCACGAATGCGATTCAATCGATCATTTCTGAGAACATGGGAAGAATTATGGAAAAGTTCCGACGAATGTAGATCATGTTTTAACCAAGTTTCAGTAGAGGCCAAACAGAAAAACTCCATGCGTACTGGATTTAAAAAAATAGAACGAATTTTTGAATCTAGGCCCCTAACATTTTGATAAATGAGATACAATAGGCCTGAAGAACCATTTAGTTTTTTGAAGGCGACAGGACTACTGCTTTGATATTACGTGGTCTATCTCGAGGGATAAATTCCTTAATTAAGGATCCTACTGGCCACAGTGGTTTATTTAACAACAAATCACTGTTTTCAGTCGGAACTAGTACTTTAAAAGAAGAGATTGCTCAAGAGTAGATTGTTTAAAAAATTCAAACGTAGTGGACTCGTTATGGATTATACACGTTCTTTGGATGCTAGACGTGAATACAACTTTGAAAAAAATAACTCTTATCCGGTGTATTTGCAAAGGATGAAAAGTCAATTTTTTTCTAATCCTAAATGTTTTTATAAATTTGTAAACTCAAAACATAGGGTTAATGGATTTCCATCAGTAATGAGGTATGATAACGTTGAATCAATGGATCTGTCTGTTATTAGTAATTTATTTGCAAATTTTTTCGAAAAAACGTATTCTGCTAATAGTTTGACATATGAGAAATATCCTTATATTATTAATTCTCTTGATCATTTTCCACCTATTATTTTCACAGAAGCTGATGTTTTCGATGCTCTGCGAAATGTTAAACTTTCCTACATAGCCGGCCCAGATTTGATTCCCGCTTGCATCGTTCGTGCTTGCAGTAATTTTCTTTATCCTTCATTAACCAATATATTTAATAATTGCATTAGATGCGGTTATTTTCCCACTATTTGGAAGAGTAGTTTTATTATTCCTTTATATAAAAAGGGGTCTAGAGGAAACATTGAGAATTATCGTGGGGTTGCTAAACTAAGTGTACTACCGAAGCTCTTTGAATCTCTTATAGTTAATAAACTAAAACCCTGTTTATCCATGATTTTGACTGACTGTCAGCATGGCTTCACAAAAAATAAATCTACAGCCACAAATTTATTAGAACTGACGTGCTCTATTTTTAAATCCTTTTCATTATATAAACAAACGGACGTTATTTATACTGACTTTTCGAAAGCTTTTGATAAGGTTGATCACAATTTACTTATTTACAAATTAGGTCTTATCGGCTTCCCTAATAATTTGGTTTGCTGGTTTCGGTCTTATCTCACAGGTCGTACTCACACGGTGTCCTTTAACTCAACCTACTCGCGTTCAACTTCAGTTACATCTGGTGTTCCTCAGGACAGTCATCTTGGGCCCTTGTTATTTGGTTTATTTATTAATGACCTTCCTAACTGTATTAGTAATTCGTCTGTTTTAATGTACGCCGATGCTGTCAAACTGTTTTATTCGTTTTCCTCGACTAATGACGCTTGTGTCCTTCAATTTGATTTGAATGCTTTTCAGTTGTGGTGCTTTGCAAATGGAATGTCTTTGAATTTAAAAAAGTGCAAAAAAATGTCATTCTCTTGGTCGGTTATATTCCCTTCCAATTATTATTTTGGCAGCCATTTATTAGAAAATGTGTCGTCTATTAATGACCTTGGGGTTATTTTTGACCCCCGTTTGAGATTCAACTTACATTTAGATAAATCAGTTAACAAAGCCAAATCGCTTTTGAGGTTCATGAAACGTTGGTATAAAGAGTTTTGTGACCCATATATTACGAAACGTTTATATACATCGTTAGTGAGACCTACATTAGAGTGTTGTTGTATTGTCTGGTCACCATTTTATAAGTGCCACATTGACCTGATTGAATCCGTCCAGCGTAACTTTTTATCATTTGCTTTAGGAGGCCTTGGCTGGTATTCTCATCTCCCCCTACCTGCTTATGTAAATAGATTGAAGCTTATTGATTTACCTACTTTAGAGAAAAGACGTGAGCTACTAGGTACATTATTTATGGTTAAATTAATAAGAGGAGGTATTTACTCTTCAGCTTTGCTTGGCCAATTGGATTTTAATGTTCCTGTAAAACTCTCTACACACTATGTTCCGCTAAAGTTGTTGCATTGCCGTACTAACTATCAGCGTAATAACCCGCTTCGTGTGCTTTGTAAACTTTTTAATGATATTTCTCACAAATTCGATACTTCAGTTAATTCGTTAAAGTTTATAAAAAGTTCTATACTGCTATTAGCTGCCAGATAATTATTCATTAATGATTATACATTTATACATTATATATTTATATTATACATTATACATCTATATTTCTTCAATCATGTTTATTATATTTTCTTTATTATTTTTATATATATATTTTTTTTTTTGCTCTATTGTTTTATATATGTATTATAATTGATTTGTATTGAACTGATGTTCTGAATTTAATGCTTACTTTTGCTTATAATGTATCTGTAGCGAAAAAGTGTTAATTGTTAAAAATAGATAAATAAATAAATAAATTGAGAAGGAGCCATTTTGAAAATGCTAACACGGTTTAAATTGACTGATGGGACTTTCGCCGCCAAATAGCTTTTTATGTTATCCACCGATGTTTCACGTGCCAGTCTTGACACAAATATTGGCTTTCTGGGAGGAAATGCCATCAAGCAAATGTCATTACTACTAGGAACAGTAGGGTACACGGCTGGGACGTTGTGAGAAGAGGAGAATATTGAGTGCCATTTCAGCATAGCTTAAACCAGAAGGACTTGTCTGGAACTATTTTGTTGCGGACCGACTCAGCAATATCGGAAACGCTGACGTTCATTGCAGAGGGAGCGTTAACTTGTACCAACGAATCAGATTTAGAAGGAATCAGAGGTCAAGTACTACACGCAGGTGTGAATGCCCACACCAATGCGTGAATAGGCGATGAAAGAAAATCACGACGAACCTACAGCCATTACCATTGGACCCATTTGCTGCGACTATTAGTCCTTTACTTCGAACCAAAATGGGCCATAACACGTTATTTATCTTTATGGACAAATTCACCAAGTGCGTTCAGTTGGTTCCTCTACGACACGCTACAGCTGAGAGTTGTTCAAAGGATTCAGCTAAAGAATAGTTAGCAACAGTGCTACGGAACCAACGTAGGTACTCAGACATCCGTGGTCGTAGATAAATGCCACAGATTGGGAACAAAATTTCCACTTTCAATGAAACTGAAACTCCAAATGGGCTATATGCGAGATATCTTCATCACATTAATATTGTACAATTATTTGATGTTGTTGTTGATACCGACTTGTATTTTTTAAATATGGATTTGAAAACTTTACGCATAAAAAAAAGGAAATATTTACTACCAAATTAGTAAAACCTCTCTAAGCTTTTTTGTTACAGACATGCCTTCGCCTTGGCAAACCCAGGCTGCTTGCTGCTGTAATACCGTTAAAGACCAACAAACCAAAAAATAAGAAACTTTATTTTAGAAACTGCGTTTAAGCGTTGAACGTTATGAAATTCAAATCGCTCAACATTTGGACCACTCGCTAAGCTCATCGAAACTGCGTGGGTTTCTAGGTTGAAAAAGTTTCCATAACGCTCTCAATTCGCTGGCAAAACTGTGATCCAATCAGACGACTGGGAAAACCACCATTAATTGTGCAAATATAGCTTTTTATTTCTATTTTATTTCTTATAGTCCTTGGTGAATACTTCTTGAATATTTCGAAATTTGAATAATACGTAAACAAACTTTTTAACTACAGGTGTTTAACACGTGGCAAAACCATAAAAAGGGCAAGGGCAGGCCCTTGCTATTCGCGACAGTTTACAAAATATACAACAACAAAAAACACAACGGCCCCCGCGAGGGGAAAGGGTGCCCAAGACAGATGTTTCTTTTGTTCAATCTCAAATTTGGTTCATTTGTCAAATCTCACCCCACAGCACCCGATGATACACAGGTTAATTGTGCGTAATTGTGCGACGCTCCCCAGAGTGTTACACAATTCCTATAATTTAGGGACCTCACGTGCAACTGGAGAAAGCACATATATTTATTGTGTATGGCCCAATAAACCCACGCTGGGGAATGTTGAAGACTATCATTACCTGTTTAATTACTCGCTTAAATGTTGGTAAAAACCACACCCACCACGATACTTGCCGAAAGTCTACACCCAGCAGTCAGAACTTGCTATCACAACTACAAAATTCCATTCCTAAAAACTTCCCATACGGTAAAGATAGATAGAAAGTGCACCCCTAACCCACGTGGAGCTTAAATTTAATCTACAAAGCCTTACTTTACGCGACGTAGTCGCTATTGTCTTCGGACCGACCGTACAATCCCGGCTAACCAACACCGAACTACCCTTCTTGAAGATATATTTGCGTCGGGTGCTACATGACATGGTGGGCTCCATGCTCTCGACTATTACTATTGCAACGTGCTTTACGTAACCAGTTACAATACAATAACAGCTGGTTTGTATTCTACGAGAAAAGAAGTGCTCAAAGCAAGCTTCTTCTAGTGTACCTCTAAGCTGTCTATCAGATAACGTTTTATAGATAATCCAAGCCTTAAACTCTTCTTCGCTGGTCAAAAACCGTTACCAAGGTTCACCACGGGGAGGTGAGAATATCGATGCGTCCATGCACCCATTGAACACAGTGTGTCCCCCGTTTGGGGTGCCAAAGACAGTAAAAGAGGTAAGATCAACTTTAATTTTTTTAATTTTTTTTCTTCCTAAGGTCTTTTTTTTTTATAGAGTAACTCCAACATCTGCAGCCACCAAAGAAACCCCCTGCGCCGGCAAGGTAATAAAAAAATGAATGTTGATAAGAAGAATCAAAGAGAAAAACTTGATTGATGACCACTAACCTTACTGCTCCCTTCCGTAAGCTGAATCAAATTTATTACAAGCTTCTTAAATTGAAAAATTGAAAATTTATTCTAAATCAGCAAAGGTCTTTCCACCAGAAAACAAAAAGATGATGTAAGCACAGATCGCGCAATAAGTGCTAACCTGCTCGTGACACTTTTTTAATTTCTCTATCAACTGACTACAATGCTGTGTATGTAAATGAGACAATAAATATGTATGCATTATCTTTTTCTTAAAGTTAAATTATTAGAGTTTTTAATTTTTCTTCGATCTAATTGCTAGTGCTGGCTTAGGTACCAAATCGTATGATTTTATAAGTCGCAGTACCGTTAAGCATGACTTCATATGATATGTACCATATCAACATGCATAATTTTATAAACACTTTTTTTTCTATTGCAATGTTTGCTTGTGTGCATATTTTTATGTCTGTCTTATTGTTATCGTATGATTTTATAACCGTTGAGCATGCCTTCATATGATATGCATCATATCAACATGCACAATTTTGTAAGCTCTTTTTTTTCTATCGCAATGTTTACTTGTATGCTTATTCCTGTGTCTGTTTTATTGTTATTGCTAATCTAGGTACCAAATCGTATGATTTTATAAACCGCCTTCATATGATATGTATCATATCAACATGCATAATTTTATAAGCTATTTTTTTTCCTCTATCGCAATGTTCGCTTGGATGCCTATCCTCATGTCTGTCTTATTGATATTGCTGATCTCGGTATGAATTTATAATCTGTTGAGAATGATTTTGCAAAACTACAAGACCGTTAGATCTGTGCCTTTGCAAAATGTGGATAATTCAACGCTAAAGGTAGCTTGTTGATAATTAAAAGTAAACTAATAGCATGTTGCTCAGCGGATTACATGTTTCCTTATGTATATTGTTTATATGTGTTCTACTTATATATATCTTATTGCTGGGTACATTTTCTGGAGACATAGCATATAATTTAAAAGAAGGTATAGCAAAATCAAAGAGAGGTATAGCCAATTCAAAAGGAGGTATAGCGAAATCGAAGGGAGATATAGCGCATTCAAAAGAACATATTTGAAATTGTTTACAAATCAAAGAGAGACATAGCGAATTCAAAAGAAAACATATGATTAAAATGAGGATTTAATTTAATGGGCAGAAAAGGCTTTAAATAGCTGACAACGTTTTCTGTCGTCTTCTTTTGGTTTAAGCATTTTTTTATGATCCACGTTAATAAGAAGAATACTAATCTTTGCTTAAGTCGCTATTTAATCGTTATAATGAACGGCGTATACAATTTCCTTTTTTTTTTCTTTATAAAATCGAATTGTCAAAGGTTTGTGCGGGAGAAGGATGATCTCGGGGTCAACCCAGGGATACTTAGTTGTTTGTGCGGACGGATAAAAAAGACCGAACATTTTTTTTTATGGTAGGCATTTGTGCGCATGGATTTATTCCTAGAAAGGAAGCAACACGCTTCCTTACAATGTACATAATAAGAAAGGCTTGATGAGCCGTTTAGCTGATTATTGTTATGAACAAAAGTGTTGATACCAGACAGAATCGCTATGTCATGAAAAAAAGTGAAGTTACGATGCGAAGGAGCAAATATATCATAGCGTTTGTCTGTATCCTACCATTCGGCCTATGCACAAATTAGGTTTTGGGATTTACCTGGATTTAGGATATTCCGAAATGAATTTATCATTTTGATTATTATGATTAAGAACGATTTATATTTTATCATTCGTTGATCATTGATTTTTCATTGATTGATTCTTCTTATTGACTATATCAAGTATGTCTTATATACTAAAATACAACTACAATTAATGCTTACGTTGCTAAGTATTAAAATCAGGTGGTAAAAAGATTGTAATAATTAAAATTGCCTAAATACTTATGCTAGTCAAAATTATTTAATGTTTAACGGCAACATAAATTGAATCATAATAGATATGCTTACTAAGATAATTACTAAGTTAGTTCGCATTATGTTCCCGCAGTAGCCCCAATGATTCCA
Source organism: Glossina austeni (assembly GCA_000688735.1). Lineage (NCBI taxonomy): Eukaryota > Metazoa > Arthropoda > Insecta > Diptera > Glossinidae > Glossina > Glossina austeni. The sequence continues at coordinate 472,664 of KK502557.1, forward strand.
GCTTTAACTGTCCATTGCGTACATGAGATAGAGTACATGAGATAGAGTCTAGACGTTTACAGGAAAAGGACATATATCGTGTTTCTGGTTCTGAATGCAAAGTAAAAGCAAAAAAGGAACGTTTTCTTAAATACAGGACAATACCCCATTTGAGCAACGTTGATGTGCACGTTTTATGGGGATGCATAAAAGATATTCTACGTTCTTTGAGTAAACGTTTGATACCAACATTTTGTAATGCCGTAATCAACCTGAAGAAGATATAGTTGGACGCCTAAAACATTCTGTTAGTTATCTGCCACAGCGAAATCCCAATACTTTAGCTTTTCTTATCCTACACTTTCAATGCCTGGCTGAGTCTGCCGAAGTTTCAAAACCGCTGAGGAATTTGGCGCCTGTGTTTGCACCCACTATATTCGGCAATTCTTCACCCGAGCTTGAACAAGGTGCCATATTGACTGAAGTTTATTCGCTATGTACAATTATAGGGAACCTTTTAAAAACAGAACATTGCGTTCCTTACGTGACTTTAGAAACAGAAAAAGACTATAACTTTACGACATGTTCACCATGCGGAGAACTGAAACTCCATCGTACGAGAATAGATTGAAGCTTATGAAGCTGATTTACAGTGACTTCGGAGGAGAAGAAAAATGTTAGGCATAATATTTGTTGTTAACTTAATGAACGCTCCGGCATTGCTGAATCGCAATTCTCTTAATGCTCCGTCTAGGATTCATATGCAATAGGTTCCTTTGAGGATTACGCACAGTCTTAATGATTATCTTTTGTATAATCTATTTCGGATCTTATGTGTATGAAAATTGAGACTTACAACACCTTAAACCCATTTTTCAGTATCTAAAATGTAATAAAAAAAATTATTTTGAGTCGATAGCCCGAAGTTTACAAAAGTTAAACTAAATCAATGTTGCCTTATTATGCAATGAGTAGCTTTGAGGCCTGATGAATTTAATACAATTTCATAATACTAATCTTGATTTGTTAAGAATGTTTTGAAGCTAACAATATTAAATATAAATAAATAATACCGAACCGAAGAGTTAGTAGTCCCCAATAAACGTTGATTTATCAACATCTTCATCGTTGTCACCGTCAGTATTTCCAACTATCTGCGATTTATCGTCCTCATCAACATTGGACCAACCTGAACCATCAATGAATATGTTTTGCGGTCCTCTATGTCCACCGATTGATCATGGACGAATGATTATTACTTCTCGCATCGGTATTTTACGTTCAGCGTTTTCATCGCATTGTTAATAGTCAGCACACGTCTTTGAACTGCTGTTGTCAAAAAGACCGGATCAAAAACCTCACTCATTGTATCACCAATGTAAAAGCTCAAAATCAACGTTCTTCCCAGTTCCGAAAGAAGAACCGCACTGCATCCGCCACCCCCAAAAGCCAAAGGGTCTTTTAGGAGTAAAAGTGGTCCCTCGTTTTTACCTCGCATATCTTCTGTTTGGGCACAACAGTAAGTATTAGTAATCAAGTGGAATGTGTTGTTTTGACTTAACAAATTATGTTGGCTCGAAATGTAACCCGGCATTGCTTACTTTGTTAAGTTCGCGCGAAGGAAGTTGACAGCGAAAGATAGAGTTCTGACCTAGTTTTCTTTAGTCTTTTAGACTTTGCGCGTTTTTTTGGGGAGAGAAGAGGAGGGAATTAAGCACGGTGAATGGTCGTAATTGTGAAAAATAAAAAAAAATGGAAATTATAAAAATAACAATCGGGGGAAAGATTAAGTTTGTTAAAACGAATTAAAAGACGAGAAAATTAATGAAGGTGAAGCACCTGTAAAAGTGTGGACAAAGCATAATTTGTTTTTTGGCTTCAAAATGTAATTAATTCATTCGATGGAAAAAAATGCAAAATTGTTAAGAAAAAAAGAAAAGTACATTTTGTGTCACTAAAAATACGTTGTCCTTACTTAGTAAAAAAAAAATAAATAAATAAACAAAAACGTTGTCATTCTTGTTTACATATGTGCCACTTACCGTTTTATAATCACACAAAACCACCAACAATATTTTTTTTATTTTTCCAAAAAAAAGTTAAACGAAAGTGAGAGACAAAAATTCAGCGTTAAACGTCATTAACATGATATCGCTTCAGACAATATAAGAAATTATTTCTGGTCATATAAAAAAAAAAAAACTAAGCAGTTATCTATGTACCCATAAAAAAAAAGAAGAAAAGCCTTGAACAATGATATAAAATAAATTATTTATAAAAGCAGTATATATATACATGCGAAAATCTCGATGTAATGCAGGAAAAGATCAGCTACTGTAAAACGACAACAATTAATCAATGAATAATTCATGATAAACCCGACGGTTCTGTATAACGCTTTCATAAATTAAAAAATTGTCAAATTATCTGTTATTAATTCGACGAATTCTGCAAAGGTTAGCAGTACCAAACTGAGTTAAATATTTCTTATCAAATAAATGAACACTTAGTGACAGACATTTCGGGTGGAATCATTTCCACCGATACTCTTCTCCATTTTAATATAGTGAATTCTGCATAAAATGTAAAAGAAAAGAAATGGAGTAAACAGTATTTTAATACATAGGACAGGAAAGTAGTTTCGAGGGGTCTTTAAACCCAACTTCGGGGTCTCCCATAGACCTCATGGGCCGAAGCGGGCCAAGGGCGGGTATAGAAAGGCGCAAGGGATGCTCAGTAGTTGACTCCACGGCAGTTGGAAAGGCCGTCACACTACAAACTAAACTTTCTCGCCATAGGATTTGTATGATTAAGAAACGGGCATAACACGACAAGCCCTATGTATGATTTTTATTTGCGATAAGCAAACAATTTTGATTACATGTAATGTAGTTTCTCTCGCTCTCCCTGTTCGTCTAAAGCCGAAATACTTAAAATTGGAAACGTTTGCTGTTTTATTCATTTTGACCTAAATTTAACAGACATATTTTGAAAATGACTAACACTGCGTGCAACTCGAATAATTTTTCAATAAAATGCACCTCCTAACCGCTTTACTTTGGTTGTATATGGTAAGATGTAATAAAACAATTAAATGCATTTGTTTATATATTACATAACATTATACATTACATGATATGCGTTTGCATGCACATATATTCAAAGAAATAAAGCTGTCAGACAACTAAATTAAACGGTTGCAGGAATACTGAAAATGACACATTATGCGATGCCATGGTATTCCACACTAAAACCTAAATATATGGAGGCGGCAAAGTCGTTTCAGTAGGTTAAACTGTATTTCTCCACAGTTTAAGACAGAATGACAGAGTGCCGTAAACGCTCCTTGTTGACATCCATTTATTTACATCTTACTTGTAAACAACTAAAACTTATATCGTACAAACATCAATGTTTTAATTGCGTACGCCCAAAATGGCGGAAAAATTGAATAAGTTACGCATGTTTTACAAAGCAACGAATTTTGATAAAGAGAAATTCGTTTGCACACCTAGTCCGTTGTTGCTTTTCATACCGACTTTCCATCAATGCAAAACTAACTACCACTCCCAATCAGTTAGAATCTCCGCAAAAAACTTAAGTAAAATGTCCGCACATTATTCTTCAACATGCCAAGTTTTCATAATTTCCTCGGCTGTTATATCCCACCCAGTTACTTTGAATATATTTTCACCACATTTCTGGCGATTTCGATGCGCTAAAGTACACTAAAAGGGCCAAATTATCCGATATCAAATGAAAAATTTGTATATCACGAATTTGTGGAAAAATGGGTTGCCATAACCCTCAATCGCTTAAATAAACACGAGATCTCCATGTCAAGCTGCTCTTTATCGTGTACAAACCAAAAAGAAACCAATACTAATTAAAAACATAAACAAATGGGGTTCAAACAAAAAACATCTGGTTTTGCTTTTACAAAGGCGAGGGCCTGTTTTTTTTCAACTTTTTTTACAAGAACGTGACGTTCAAGGAAAAAAATTTCAAAAAAGGTAATTTTTGAATTTTAAAAACAACAAAACAAAATTTTAAAACGTCCTCTCGGAATACGGACTACGAAGTCTCAATATCTGATTCCGAAAATAATGAGTATAACCTAAAGGCTACTTATACTCGCCCAGATGCCTTTATTTTTGTGGTCGATGCCAATTTATATACGAAGTCGTCTCGCATAAAAGATGCCTGAAACAATATACGCGGTGCTTTTCTTTCTGGAGTATTGTTTAATGATAAAGATGTTATGGGTTTGCTGTTTGCCAATACCAACGGAGGTCCTCAGCCGTACGAATCGAACTGCGAGGTTATTGAGAGGCCAGACAATTGCACCGTGTTTATTCCGGTATTTCAACTTACTGAAGGCGTAGGTGATCACTATTTACGTATTTTAGAAACCATGTCGGAAACTTTTGTGCAAACGTATGGTGTTGCTAAGGATGATAGTGAGGTCAATTTTTCTTATTTGAGTTTTTGGGTTTAGTGGATATATGTTACTATGCCGTCGATAATTCCACTATTGTTTATCTTACCGATAACTAGCAACCACATCCTACAAATTCAGACAACTTAACGTAGGCTTTGCATAAAGCTGTCGATGGATTTAAATTAATATATTATGGTGGATGAATTTGGTTATAAAAGCTTTTATAATCAGTATCTTTCGTTGGTAAAAGAAGATGGGGAAAGTTTTGTATCTGTTGTTCCAGAATAATTGCGCGAGGTGTTGGTTGATCGTAAAGTAAATCAAAGTTTCGCCAGTTGTTCTTTAGGACATTTCTTGGTCTTGATCTTACTCTTTCGGCGCAGTATTTTAATTATTTCCAAAAAGAAATCGCGCAAAATATTAGCGCAGCGCAGTGATGTGATTTGCACGTTACAGGGGCTTGCTTTTGATGAGAGCCGATATACAGGAAAGAATCTAAAAAATAGACCTTACTAAAAGACTTATGATTCATGAGGACCCTTATAAGAAGTGTCATCTAAAATTAGGTTTAAATTTGGTCCAGTTGATTCTTATGCCAAATTATTCTTATGGACAAATTTTCATCATAAAATATCAAAATTTGCAAATTTTTGCCATGTAAAAGTCAAACTTTCGTAAGAACGTTTATATGGCAAGGGCTCAAAAATTACCCCATCCCATCCAAATGTTTTACACCAATTTAGAACGCCAAAATCCGCGAAGTTCTGAAAAAAGCAATATCTTTTTGTCCTCGTTCCTTAGGCCAAAGGATGTCGTTGTGCCAAATTTCGTAAAAATATTCCAAAAATTGGATACTGTACGGTGAACAAAAAATATATGAACAGACATCAGAATGACAGGCAGACACACCTAAAAAGTGATTCTGATTCTACCCATTTAGGAAACGGTGAGTCTATCTTAAGTTCTTCTTCTCCGCGCGAACTTAACATAGTCTGTACGACAAGTGGTATAGGGTGTAATGAATTTGTTGAAAATATCGCTTTTTTCATTCTTTGAAAATTCTCCACTGCAGTTAGTAGAAGTTTTATATTCTTTTTAAAAAATGCAAAGTAGTCTAGAAAATATAATATTGAACCTACACAAAGAAGTGGTGAAAATAAATATATATTCATGTTATTCATTCATACTCACGCTCATTTATATTCGGAATTACCTAACTTTGCGATTAGTATCGATGTTTTTTAGATTACGTAACATTTAAGCTATGTATAAATTTCCACAGACATAGCATTTAGTTTATAAAAATAAATCCGTATATAATAATTTTCGTTGATTATTCTTGTAGACTAAATAAGTTTACCAATCAAACTATTTCCACAGCACATTTTAATTGTTTATGGACCGAGCGAGAAATAAAACAAGCTGTTAGAAAGTTTTAAAAAAATTTTTCTTAAATATTTTTATATTATTTTAAATGAAAACCAATGTGCTCTTTTAGTTAAATTCTTTGTAACTTTACGTGAAGAAATCCATCGATTTGTGATAAACCTCATTTTCGCTGCAAATATTTACTTATATGCCTACTATATCTTATAATTTTGCAACAATATCAAAGCGGTTCCAAATTTTCACTTACGTAGAATTCTCTCTAACTCCTTTGCTATTGCAAGTTCGAAACTTGATACATTTACATTTTATTTTTCGATTTTAACAACATCGTAATTATTGCGCAGACATAAACAATTAAACCGAAAAGCTGAGGAGCATTAAAAAAGAAATCCGAAAATATTAGAAGTTTACAGATGTGCTGACATTACGTCGGAAGTAAAAACACCCACCAAACCTACAAAGTATATGTATATACTTAATTTTTTTTGGCAATTATACCACACCTACTATTGGAAAGTCGCAAGAATTTTAATATGAGTCCAGCACATGTCCTTAACTAGTAACTGCTGATCTAATATTAGTCGAAAAAGCAATTTATGGTGATGCGCAATTTGTGTAGTGCTTTCAACAAAAGTTTTTTCTCTTTAAAAAGATTGTACATTTTTTGCTAGTTTTAAGTGTCATCTGGCAGTTTGTGTGCAACGCTTATTAACAATACTGAGCCGGATGTGCGATCAGTGATTCCTTATTCTCAAACTTGATAATTTACACACTATCACGTTATTTCATATTACAAATCATAAATCTGTTGTTAGACAATGTAAGAAAAACTGATTCTCATTTGCGTTCTAAAGAATTTTTTACAAATCGCGTGATTTTCTGACAATGTTATTAAATGGTTGTATTTCATTATTTTTTCGATATTTATAAATTAAAAAAAAAAAAACAACGACGAATCTCGTATATCCACCGCTACGTTGTCGCTTTCTATTCTCCAAGTTTTGTTATTTGGTACCCATATCGCTGGTATTATTAAGGAAAAAATAATCGCGGTGTTTATTGACCTATTTTTGAGCGGATAATACATCTTTATTTGAGAATTGTACAAAATAGTTTTAAACATTCTGACTTCGTTGCTTTAAGATATATAAGCACAAAAACTCAAAGAAGTGAAAAAAATAAAATGTACTTGTAACTTTGTGTGAGCATGGTCGATTGTTCCTATTTTTTGAAGATTTATAATAAATTTTATTTGATTGTTTTGTTTGGTAAAAGTAATCTAAATTTTACTTTATCAACGGCTGTTTGCCACAAAGAATTAGAAGCGATCTTGAGCGGCATTGTCCCACAGGCGTAAGCTAATTGTTCGGACCTCTAACTACATACTAACTACATAGTCACCGATCTTAGGCTAATATGTGTTGTCGAAACTATCGCACATAAACTTAGTGATCAACGTATGATCTATGCTAGGGCTTATATCACGCCCATAGTGCAACCAAGAACACCAATTGATTTTTTTTTTTTTTTTCAAGAAAAAGATGGATGTAAAAGATTGGGTCACAGGCGAATATAATTTTCTTATTTGTTAAGTGTGCTGGATGTTTAATAAATTTTTATATATCCCGGGAAACACACTGTATAAATTAGAAATTAAGATTTGTAACTTTAAAAAGGTCTGTCAGAGAGGACTTGGGTATTGTAGCGCGTTATCAAAATTATTGCCATAAAGTTGGTGCGCAAAGAGCGACGTACGGTTCTGTCATTTGACGAAAAGCGCCACATGATTTCTTAATAAACTGTATGTTTTGCTATAGAGAATATGCTTTCAAAACGATAAGTGGTTAATTTGATATATTTGGAAAATCAGATAAATTTTCGAAGTACTGTGACTTTACTTTCCCTTTACCTGAAATAAAGTCTGCACTTTCCCTTTACTACTCAACTTCACATTTTCGCTCATCCAACTTTTAAGAAAAAGAAGTGGAAGCATTGACGTACGCGTCCTGATAGGTGCTCCGAAAATTAGTAAAGGGAAAGTAAAGACTCAATTTACTCTTTGAAGTATTTATACATAATTCATCTCTGTACGATTGCTTCATCATCGGAAATTGATTTGCTTTTTTTTTTTTGAAGAAACCAGGTGTCGCTTTACAGTTCCCGTTATCGAGCGTGGTACGATACGAAAGACAAAAAGATTACGATTTCACTTTGAGTGGCTGGTATTCAATTGCTTTCATATCGAGTTGGGGTTCAACGATTTAAAAGTAGCGACATAAATTCCCTGAAAATGCCATTTTGTGGCCATTAATGCAATTTTCTTCTTCCCAGAAATTTTTTCGTTTGTTCCATATGTTACACAGTCACATTCTATTTCACATTTTTCATACTCTATGGCACCAATTTTTTGATTTTATTATTTTTGCCAACTTTTTTGAATTTCAAATATGTCCTATGTCCGTTAATTTTATCAAATATGTGCTTTTACACCGATAATTTGCTTTATTTTTTTTTAAAAAATGAAGCCTGATGGTTATATTGCTTTCGAGCTAAAATATGACATTATACGGTCGATATCGAGCAAACATGTATACGCTATGGACTATCATCAACCGAATTCTCGTTAACGACAACTTCTTAACGAGACCCATCAACGTAAAATGCAATCCCTATATCGAGTTTGCTTGATAACGAGAACAGTAAACCGACCCCAGTATTTGTCACTACTCTAGATCATAACGGTCTTTGGTCTATAACGCTTAACTATTTTCTACTATATCTCAACAATCAAATTTCTGAAATGCAGTTTCCAAATTTAATCGCAGCTAGGAAACTGTCGGAAAACAATCTATTATTTGAAAATGGTTTTTTCGCGTTAACTAGACTTATTATTATTTATTATTTACAAATTGAGCCAGGGAATAATTTCTAAAACTAAAGTCTTAAAGCACTAGCATCTAAAGCTTTCGGCTTTTGTTAAAAACTCTACCGCTTTTGAGATTCGAACCCACGACCATTGTGTTGCTAGTCGAGACGACCAAGTCGAAAAAGCAGGTTACGTTTATCCGCAGCTACGCACTGTCTTTTGCATCAATTAGTCAATTAGCGAAGAGGAAAAGTAGAGTTTACGAAAAGATGACACAATTAATCAATTTTTACTTAAAACTGTTGCAAATTTCAACAATTATGAGATAATCGATATAATAAACATAAACAATAGCGTAATAATATTTAAATATTTTCATTTATTATTATTTGTTATCGCGTTTATTATATATATTAAATTAACGTAAGCGAATATTTTTCTTAAAAAATTTTCTTAAACTTAACAGCGTGCTTAATTTCTAAATTTATGGAAATTAAGTCATTTGCTAACTTAACAACTGTCTATAATTATATATTAAAACCGAAGAAGAGATTAGGTAGAGAGGGATAGAAATACAAAGTTGCATACAATATCAACTAAACTCATCGTTATTATATATTAAATATATGTTATTAAAGCTATACAGATACAAAAAAATCATAATTTTCCTTTAATATTATCGATTGTTGCTCTTTTATTTCTCATCACCGTCTTCGTCAATATGAAATTTCTTTTGTTTTTGCATATCAGCTAAAATGAGTGTACAATCACAGCCTTTTTGTTACATCTATTAATTAATTTTAAATGAATTTTTATTATTTACTACAGTAAGCACACGAATGTAAATGTACGATTTTATCTGTGGTTATGTATTTAGTTCCCTTATCCACTTTTTACCCCAACTCTTGTTTTTTCCATGCTACAAGTAAATATTATTTTAATTATAAATTTGTATTTGTTAGTGTTATGTAGGAATTCCATATGTTAAACGCTTTCATTTCAATTCTTCGTTCATGTATAAAAATATTCTATACCTGACATACTAATATTAAAATTTTATTCAAGGTATTGTTAAACTGCAGGTGTTTTACTATTTTTCCATTTTTTTTTTTTTTCATCTAATTGTTGTATTTAAATACTAGCAATACAATGTCATAGCAATATGTAATTAACTGTAATCAATAAATGAATTCATTAGTTTATGATTAAATCTACCCAATGTACCAATTTTATCTTTCTTAAAACTGAGGAATATGCATAAAAGAAGGAAAAATGCAATTCCCTATGGATTGCGGTCATTTTAGGTATGATGATTGCGAGGTTATTAATCGTGGGCCGATTAATTCTTTTGCACATAATTTATGACAAAAATTTACGTGGGATTTCTTGTCAGCGGTTGTCACAGTCTATTGAGCTTTAGTATTATGTGCGCAGAGTCTCGCTTTATGGGGTATTCAATGGAAAAATTTAAAACGAAAAAATGTTTCGTAAAAAACATTAACAAGGTTCGGTAGAAAATTTTTTCTTACTTGCTTTTGCAAATATCAACGACACTAACGCCAAATGGATTCATTGAAGAAAAACACCCATTCAGTAATTAAATGGTCAAAATAAGGCTCTGTAATAAGTTTTAATTTATGAATCGGGGCAGCGACTCATCTTGTTTAAAATTCGTTTCAAATTGTTAACTGTCGACATAGCCCATTTCTATTCAACGTAAGGGTAGCGCACCGCTATCGATTTTTCGGAAAGAGAATTTTTGGGTCTTGACATGATACTCGTGACTCGTTGACTCGTGCCTTCTAGAATATATCGAAAAAATTCACTATAGGAAAGAAATTTTTTTTTGAAATTTACAATTTCGAATAAAGGCTTAAAATAGTAAAAGAACATGTCTACAATTTATTTCAGGTGCGTTTTCCCCGAAAGATCAGATTTTAAAAAGACTTACGAAGCAACTTTTGCAAATGAAAGATTCGAGACGACATGTTCATTCCGAAGATGACGAGAAAACATAGATGGTTAGTAAACCTAGAACAAAACAAATCGGTGCAATCTACTTTCTGTAAAAAATTAATAACTGGGCGATTCATTCCATGCGATTAAAGTGACATTCCCTCACATGCGTTAATTTGATTTATTATTGTAAAACATTTTTGAGGAAGTTACCGTTCGGGGAGCTACCGTTGAAAGTTTCTATGCGGTAATTAACTCCCACATTCAAATGTCCGGATTGACAATGCCAAGTTTATTTATATTCTTTTTTTAAGTTATTAATAAGAGTTATTAAAATAGATAAATAATTATTTTCCCACAGCGGCAAGACATGTATACTGGCAAAGTGATAATTTAATTTTAACTACTTAAGTACCATGTTAAAATCTAGTTACGACAGTGTGTTGAAAACGATATATATGTTTGCTCCCATTTTTACGGTTTTTTTACATCAAATGTTTAAACAAAGTTATATTAAAAGAAGTAAAAACATCTTAGTCAGGCAAGGCCGAACTTTAGGCACCATACACCAATTCGTCTAGTAGAATTTTTTATTTAGTTTCATGATAAAATTTCAACCATTACAGCTTGTTTCCAGCTTTTTTGGTAGCTCTTACATGGAAAAGACGTGATATAAATTTAACAAAATTAGTCTTCTTGTTTAAGATAATTATTATAGCTCATCAAGTATTAAATATTAAGCTTTAGTTCCTTATACAGGTGTTCTTTTCATAAGCAGTCTTATCTGAAGAAGTAAGATCCGAAAAATAGACTTGCGTTGTCCAAATATGGTAGAAATAAAATTTCTATGTCCAATTACTCTAATGTGGAGTAATTTTCATCAAAAATATTAAAAACGGACTTATTGTCGTGCAAAAGCATGCTTGTTGTCAGAATCCTTATAGGTCATAGAATACAAAAAAATGGACCTAGATGTAGATTTGCGATATACCATCTTGTCCTTCGACCGACCGATTTTTCTCATCCATTTAATGTCACTCGAAATGAAATTTTTTCTATCTTCTATTGGACCAAAACACGTGAATGCACTGAATGTCATTGAAATATTTCGAAACTTGCAATATGCAAGTTGAAGAAGGACAGGCAGGCGGACAGACGAACAGACATGCTTGAACGGATTCACAAAGCGAATTTGAGCCGATCAGAGTAATAAAAGCTGGATCTATCTTAATCTCTGTTCCTTTCTAACTCCCTTTTACATCCCCACAATCCTAATCACTCTGCCACACAAGTAGTGGAGGCTATAGAAGAAAAGTTGTTTAACATTAACTTACAGGCGATAGGTACGTCTGTGGAATAAAAAAATAAATAAATAAGTTTCATAAAAAGACCAAAATACAATTCTATAAAATATATAAAATAAAAGAATGTGTTAAGCGCGTTGACAGCTTGTAAGTAATAATCAGGTAATTGATGTTATAATTTGATTCTTAGACCCATAATCGGTGATTCTGGAATAATTAATATTAAGATTAAAAATAATGTTAGGGCAAAAGTAAATTCTAAAAGGAAATAGATTTGAGAATTGAGTTGGAAAAATTATAAATATTGCTGAGATCCATCTCGGGAAGAGTGATGGTAATCATATAATGTACGAAATAAAATGTTCTTGCAGATAATTTTTACAAAACTAATTGAAAAAGAAACGTGGTTATGAAGTAAAATATTTAATTCTTTGTCAGTGGAACTGCTTAGCCGTTCTAAGAAAATTAAAATCTTTTCGCGTGCAAAATAACAACTAGTAAGGAAAAATATCTTTTGTCGACTGATAATATATTAAAACTAACTATTACATATTTTAGTCCACGTCGTCTAACATAACTATTTGCTTATTTTCGTCATAAAATTATACCTCATTGTCATATAAACGCTAACTATCTATGAGAGAACCTTATGTGGGAAAAATATATCTAACTAAGTGTAGTTAATTTAGATGCCAAACAGCTATTGTGAAGCAATTTCCACCACAAAATACTGAAAGCTAAATCTCGTTCCTAAGTGAATTTTTTACAAGAGAGTTTAAATGAGCGAAGGAGTTTTCACATCCATCTAATGTGTGACGATAATAACCAGGCAATTTTTATTGGAAAATGTTACGAATGAAACATTTTTTTCATATAAGATTTCTTCAAAGTAGGTCGTTATACGAGCAGTTGGCATAAAAATAATCCATTTCCGGCTACGTAGGTCACCCTTGAGCCTAAACATGTCCCTACCTAATTTAATCACAATATCTCGATAATTGCAACCTCTGCAGTTTGAATACAAGATCGCAAGATTACATGAACAGATATCAGGCGGAAAGACGTGTCGAATATATAATTTGGAGAAAGATTGTGGATCAGTATTAGGTGTTAAAAACGTCGCAAATGTAGTACAACCACATCACTAGCGGTTAAATGTGGAAGGGCAATTTGTAAATGAAAACAAAGTGTGAGATATCTGTTTTTTGTTGTGCCAGATTTAGATTCATTTTTTAAAGACAAATGTTTTTTCTAAGCCAAAAAAATTCCTTTTGGGAAAGTACTTTTTACCAAACAACATTTTTCGATTGGCTCATAAATATATCGTACTCGATCTCGTCGTATAAGTAGAACTTCTCCTACATTTAATCTTTTTCCCAAGTGAACTTATATCGCATTCAGGTATAATAATCGACTCAAGCTTAGATTGAAAAAGCTTGCATACAAAAATATCACGATGCTTTTATTAACAAGCGCAAGAGCATCGATTTTTTGAATAATCGCAACATTATTAATGCTCATTTAAACATTGTCCATTTAGATTGAAATTGCCAGTCCCAAAAATTGAAACACGAATACCATCAAATTTCGCAAACTTGTGGAAAAATTGGTGGAGTTTACGGTGAAGATGCTCCATCAAAACTCGTGACCCGCAAATGATTTATTCGCTTAGGACGCGTGGCGCTCTAATCGATTCGAAAATGGGGAAGGCATCAAATTAACTTAAAAGAGTTGCGTAAGCTTCAACACAAAGAAAAGCTTTGTATCACACGAATTAAAAATTGAAAAACCTAATTGCCTGAATGTCTATCTGCGATTCACTGCTGAACCGAATAAAAGTAAAAAATGGATATGACAATAATATGCAAGATGATTGAAGTTGAATAAGAAGTACCAAAGTTTGGATTGACGTCGCCTAAAGTAATTCTCTGCGTTCCGTGAAATTCGTTGAAAATAGTGCGTCATGAGTTGCTCTAACATAATCAGATAATTGGTTACACTCTTTAACGTTAACAACTAATGTACCCAACATTGGTACATAGGCGCTGCGACATTTTTCATAACCCGGTAGCCCGGATCTTGCCCTCGCTCTTTGCAGAACTCTCTTCTTATGTTAAGCTACACTACAAAGGAGGCCTGTAGAAACCACTTAATTCAGTTTTTCATTCAGAAACCCCGGAACTTGTCTGCGATAGCCGAATGCTCTTGGCACAAAAATGGTAAAATGATATCGACCGAAATTATACAAATTTATTTTAATCAACAAAACAAAAGAAAAATACGTTTGAGCTTTCATGAGAACGCGCCATGGAGTTTTTCCTTCATCTATTATTAAGTTCGCAAAAATTTATACTGGTTATGTAAAAGCAAAATTGTATACGTGCATATAAACAATAAACGTAACAATAAATACATTGCGATCAAATTTATATAACTTGTGAGAAGATTATGACAATCAATGGAATTTAAAATGTGAAAGAAATTAAAAATGAAAGGAAAAACACACAACTAATAAAATTGCAAATACATAGTATTAAAAAAAATTGAATCAAGCCTAATAGAAAATTAAATTAAAACTCAACGTAAAATAAAAGAAGTTCCCATATATATTATTAAGTACGCTAAAGAAAAATCAAATATCGAATAATTCATCAAATATATAGAATAAAAGCGAAAGCGATAGTTACACCTGCATTGCTATTATTAGTTGTGTGTCCTTTACCTATAAATTGATGAAGCAGATGTTGACCTTGACCAAGTAACTAATAAACCCTCACCTCTACTGCGCTCACGTTTGCTATGCAGTAACACTTTGACGTTTTCTGGCGGACACAATGATGTCCTCAATGTGGTAAACAATAGTCTGCAAAGGTATTAAAAATCAAAAATGTTGAAATAAAATAAAAACAATAAATAATCGAACAAATGCTATGCTTACCGAGGCAATATGGCAACAACAGAGGATATAACAATAACTAACCAATGTACGGCGGATGTAAGACAACGGAATATCACCCAGTAACTGGAAGGAAGGCCAAAACAATTGACGCACATGGAATTGTAGATAATAGAAAACAAATAAAAGGAACCTAAACTGAAAATGATCGAAAGCACATGCAGCATTGTCTGAAGAGACGAAAAATTGAATTTTAGTTATCAAATAAGGAATGATACGTAAAAAACATAATCAACTTACCCACGAGCGTATTTCAATGGCACCATGCAATAAATTCGTGAAAAGGCAGGAAGCGGTTATGGTAGCACCAAACTCCCATATGCCGACTTCGCTATTGACATAAGCGTATAAAGCTACCAGGAACACCACTAAACTCTGATACAAAGAATCCAATAAGATTACCCAGAAATCATGGGGCTTATAAACGACACCCAACCGGCCCTTGAAAGTTGAATCAAACGAAGACCATTTAATTCAAATTAAAATACAATAAAGGGAATTAGTTACGTTTTTGTAAAGGTAGGGATTTTTTAAGAGCAAATCCTCGGGCACATGTTTGTCGTAAACGCCTATTGCTAAAGGAGGCAAGGAAGTAAATATCAAATTGTAAAGCATTAAATACATTTGATCCATCATCACAGTCCCAGAAAAGCCACAGTGTAACTGATACCAAAATATTAAAAACACAAAGGCCTGCAAGATTGTTATTTAAAGAAAAATATATTTCTCAATCTTGAATTTTTATAACTTACAGCATTTTTATAGAAAAAGTATAAAATCATACGTGACAAGCGATCATAACACCAATAACCATGGGTTAGTAGTAAACGCTCCAAATACCGAAATCTTGCTAAAGTAAAATCAGCCGCCATAACTGCTTGTGTACCTTCCTGCCCCGATATACCAACACCCACGTCTGCCATCTACCATAAATGCAGAAAAGTAAATTTCGGGACCTGATTAGCAGTCCACTTCTGTCTTTTAAAATACCTGTATCATGGACACATCATTAGCTCCATCGCCTACAGCTAAAGTGCACAACCTGAGTTCCTCTTTCACCACCTTAACTAGATAGGCTTTTTGCAACGGAGTTGAGCGACAGCATAGTACAGACGCGCAACTCATAGTTAATTTTAAAAATGGTCTTATCAATTTCGATCTGAAATTGTAAATCGAATTTGTTCTTGCTATGTTAAAACAGAAATTATCACCTTAAATCCAAAATAAAAGTCAATGTTTTGCCGTCAACCACTAGAGAATGAGGTTTTGATCGTGTGTTATTAAATTGAAAAGCTGAGTTTTTCCTAACCTCCATATCACTTAAATAAAAATTAATAGCAGCTTCTGCAGAGTCTCTGGAGCGTGCTGTTAATCTAAAAATTACAATCCTTTGAGAAATTGGAAAGACTTTCAACATTTTTATTTATACCTTATTAACTCCATTTCCTGTGTAAATAGTTTTGCTGAGTAGGCAATATTAATGGCAGTTTCCGGTTTATCACCAGTTAAAACCCACATTGAAATACCAGCTGCGAGAAGCGATGTTATAGTTTCTGGTACGCCTTCCTGTAAACGATCCTCTATACCTGTCGCTCCCAATAAGACGAGATTATTTTCTAATTTTGCGAAAGATTCTCGTAGACGACGCTCTCGATTTTCCAAAGACATTTCAATTTCTTGATGTCTAGCCCACCAATCTGTGTATTCTGCAGGTTGTATATTACGTTTCGCCATCACCAGTATTCGTAAGCCTTCTCGAGCGTAATGATCCAATTGGTGTTGGGTTTTTTCACGTATCACACCTTCTGGCGAATCTGGCGAACAAGAAGCCAATACAGGCATTATAGAACTATCGGCTCCTTTGGTGTACAGTGTAATTTCCTGAGTGTCCGAACGTCTAACGATAATCGACATGCACTTACGACACGAGTCAAAAGGTAAGATTTTCAAGACCTCATATTCCACCAAACCTACATTAGGAACATTAACCAATAAACGATTAGGACTGCGATTAATAAGGCAACAATCATAACTATAGGCAGCGTTAACCAAAGCTAATTCATCGGGGCTTTCAGCTTCATATAGAGGGCGATCATCAGGTGTTTGACATCCTTGATGAACTTTTTGTTGCCTGCATTACAACAAATACGGCTATATTTATCTCTTTTTTCTTATTTTAACCTTTTGTTACTTATGTTTAATAAACTTACTGCAGTTTGTTGACTAAACGTTTAGCGTGTGTTCTGGCATTGAGAAACGTTGTTAAGCTGGTTATTTTAGAATTTAAAACCGCTTTAGCTCTACCTGTTGGTGATATGGTCTGAGATAATGACTTCATTTTCATGGGCGGTGACTCCGAAGTGGGTGTTGTTTCAGCTGAACTGCTAATCGGCGAAAGGGAAGGTATATGCGGTTGAATAATAGGTAGGCCAAAACTTAAATTAGGCGGTGGTGACGGCGTCACAGAACGGGATTCAGATAAGCGCATGTAACGATCTGCTGATATAGCTGGACCCAATCTGTTACTGTTCAGTGGAGTTTTGGGCGGAGAGCTTGTCATTTCATCTCGGTTTTCAACCATAGCTCCTATTCAGACCTTTTTATTTATTTATGGTTTCAATTACATTTTCCATATAAACTCACCTTTCGACGCTAAAGGTGGCTCTCCTACCAAAGAAGTATTATTACTTTGTACCTCGATAACTCCACTGGCGTTCATTATATCTCGATGTGGTCCGGCGCTTACTATCACTGTATTACAAATTGCTAATACAACTAAAAATTCTTGTATACGTTGCGAATTATGCAACACATTCTGGCTGGCGGAAGTGAAGTTTGACAAGTCATTTAATAAATTCGTATTTATCATCAATGGAGGAATTGGTGAACCTGGCTTGGAATATGACTTCTCCAACTCGGATGGTGGATGATTATAATCGTTTCCATTAACTACACATCGACGAAATAACATTTTATTTTCAGTGAGTGTACCTGTCTTATCCGAAAATATGTGCTGTATTTGCCCCAACTCTTCGGTGATATTCATGGCACGACATTCAGTTTTTTTATTGGTATCATGATCGAAAAGGTCGATGTTGTTATGTATATGGAATACTTGTAATATTTTGCACAGTTCTATAGTCACATATAGCGAAAGCGGTATCATAACTTGTAGTATTATGATATATGTCCAAAAGGTTAAAAGGCCTTCATAGCTTGGATCCACTTGAAATGGTAAGTAAGGTACAGGAAACTTTTGAAATGAGCTAAGCCACATTTTGCAACCCACCGCACCCACAACGCAGAGTATTACCAATATTATCACACACCTTAAAGTTGAAATTAAGAGCAACGTGAAAGTAAAATTTAGTCATCAGATAAGAATAAAAAATCAACATCGTCCCGTTAATGAATAATTCCCGCACAAAAAATAAGAGACGACTAATCAGAGATAAACTTAGAGAGGTAAAAACTGAGGTTGTTAGGGCAAAAATTCTAGTCGGTGATTTAGACGCTCTACGACTAGTACACCGACAAGGTTTTCACGATATTTATTGCCCCGTTTTTATCATTTCATAATGATAAGGTTAGCAGATAATAGTTTAACCCGAAGCAGATTATTTTGTCAAGTTAACTTATAATGAGGCTTTTTGGGTGAGTTGGTTTCTTGCATTTTTCATAAATACAACTAAAGTCTAAATAATGAAGTATAGATTGTACCCAATAATAACCAATTTAATCTTGTGGGTTTTCTAAGATATTCCTAAGGAATTAAGAATGAGGGTTTTATTTGCAGAAACTTGCTGATGCACCTACCATATCACATCTATATTCATTTGTTGTTCCACTTTGGAACGCTTATAACGTGGTCCACTATTGTTTAACATTGCTTTAGTTTCATGACCGGCATATACTACTATACCTTCCACAAAATCAGTATTCTATGTTCATGGAGAAAGAAATAAAAGGATATTATAAAAAATTTTCAAGTCAAAAGAATTTGCTTGTGTGCAGATACAAACATACCTTAAGTCTACTTTCTCTTAATAATAAACATTCTGTTGATATTGGTACTCGTTCACCCGAAGAATGAAGTAAGGCCCCATGAAAACGATACAATTTTGTGGTCGGAGCATCCGCTTCCACACGACTTATAAATTTACTAGGTGTAAATATATTTTGTTTATCGGTAAAACCACGCACAACCTAATTAACATTTGCGATAACAACATGAATATTACGGGGCAAATTAGGCGCTTACCTCACGTCTTTTGAGATTTGTTTCACCATCTAAATCACAAGTATCAATATAACAGATTCCCTGGGAATCACTAGTGCGCAATAACAATATATCCGCAGGCAACGTTTCATTATTTGATAAATGCACAATATCACCAACCCTAACATCTTGCCATATCACTTTTTTATAGCGCTCTGTTTCACTACAATAAATAAAGAAAATAAATATTAACCTTAGTTATTAAACATTACAAACAGTGCGCTTCTAAGCCTTTTTGTGCTTAAATAAAAATTGTCCAAAATTCAAGTCTGTAGTTAATCACTGTAACGGTGTACTAAAATATGTCTCCTTTGAGACTGGAGACCACGTGTTATACGGCTGCAGATTTTTTAAGCAATTTGTTTGACGAGTTTATAAGAACAAATTAAGTCAATTTTCAACACACTCACATTAACAACAACGCGTGCATCTGCATGCTATAATCTTTACATCGCGTGCAACTAGGGATCAGAAAATTACGTAAAGAAAGTAAGAAAAAAGTGTTGGGAGCTAATAAGTGTTCAGTTTGATGCCACCCTGTGTGAAACCCAATAGAACTACAGGTCTCGGAATTCTATTTTAGTTCTTATGGTTCTGAAAATTCGAATAGTAAACTTAAACTTAAATAATCCAACTTTCAGACTGATGCTTAGTTTTATTTGAGCAAAATTTATTAAAATTGAATCTTCTCATAACTACAACCACAAAAACTGATCTCCGCTATTCTGAAGCTCTGTCAACGAACTGTAAATTCAAAATGCAACGAAACTTATGCAAGAAGCTTATACATATGGAATCGGCTACTTGATATCCCCACGAGTAACGAAATATTAGCCGATTCAAATTGGCTGAAGAACGTGCGGTACTTCAGCGTGTTCTATAGAAATCTTAAGAATTGTAGATTTTTGATCTTTTTTTTGACGAAAAACTTATACGGGATTTTTAAGAGGGTAGAACACACATTCGCAATAATAAAAATGTAATCTTAAATAAATCTAATCTGTAGTTAGCGGCCACCGAGGAGTGTCTACTGTGTCAAAACATACGTTGTTGAAGAAGTTGTTTCTTACGAAAATCACACGCTTGATGGTTTGAGCTTGAGAACTAATTGATTTTTTAAAACAGCAAATTCCAAATAATGGTAAGATCAAATATATATTCATGACGCTTTACCTGCCTCGTGCGGCTGGCGATCGTCCGAAAGATTGACAACAATTTGCAGACTACTTCGCGGAAAAAAGAATTAACACATGCCACTATAGATTGGTATCTTGTTTATAAAAGTATACAATAAGTGCTTGCATATATTGTGATCACTTTTTCTTTTGAAAAAACATTTATTGAGAAAAGTTTGTACAATATATACTACTAATATATCAAAATACATGCAAGCAACTAATATTTTGAAAGTACTATTTATTCACTATTATTACTCCTTCATTAAAAAACATGAGTTTCGATTACAAGCCATCTGCTTAGGTGACCTAAGTTTTAGATATTGTGGTTTGTATTTACACTTTTTTGGAATTTTATGCCTTATTTTTTCTGCCTTATACATATATATATAACTATGTAATATGTTGTTTGCGATTCCCGCTCTCCTTTATTTCTTTATTTTTTCACAACACGAAATAAGTTTGGTTTTAATATTTATGTTTTTAATACCAATTATTATTAAAGTCGACTTAGCCGTGTCATAAATACAATTATTAAATAAAACTATAGGATATTTACTTTGCATAATGGGCGGATATTCTAGAATCGCTCCAAGGTGTATACAGGCGCCCCCGTATAACACGGCATTTGTAAAACACGGCTTCTATACAAAGTTGCGAATAGTATAACACGGTTTTGACGGAATACAATCTCAAAAAATGGAATAACGTTTTCACAAAATTTTTTCAATTGCTTTTTGCTTTTATTTCTATTTTATCGCTAATAAGCGTTATTTCAACCAACTTTAAAGAAAAATAGTTAATTTTGTGATCGTCATCATTATTTTTTGAACATATTGTTGAATTTCATAATTTGCCTTTTATGAAAACTTGAAGTTAACTTACTTTTTCATTTGTATGCATGTTTGGAACGAAATTTAAGCTATCATAAAATTTTACACCTTACGACTTGGTTTCTATAAACACGGCACACTTTGCCTTGATTTATATTATATCTAAGTTTAAATTATATTATTCTATATTCTAGTTTAAATAACTAAATAAATAACTTTCATATCAGGCGAGTTATCGAGTATAGCCCGACACAATTAACCATGTCCCGCGAGGACCACGTACAGTTTTCTCATCCATTTTTATATGTATTTAGTTCATAGCGGGGAAATTCCTTTTCTATTATCATTTCGTGTTTCTTTCAAAAGCAGAAAGTATAATTATTTGTCTTTATTTGTAAAACATTTCTGGGTTCGAAATTAGCTTGGATTTTAGAACTTAAAGTAGCCTTTAATTACAGAGTGACAGCGGACAACAAGGCCAACGAATGTCATGGTTGAAATAATTACTCGCAAATGTTTTGTAAAAGGCAATACATGTACTTTTGTGTATATATAGGTGCCGCAGCTTATATATGTGTCATACGTATTTACGTACGTAAAATAAAAACAGCCGACCAAATAAAATGTATAATACCATGTCACGTTTCATGCAAATTGTCTGCTGTCCATAAAAGTCGGACGTATCCATATTACAAGCAGGCACGAATTCAGCACATTATTATTTATATAGTACGTTTCTAAAGCGACATAGTGTTAAAATACACCCACATCATAGAAAATTTATCAATAATAATAACATGTATATATATATACATATATATATATATATATATATACATATATATATATATATATATATATCAATCAATATATCAATATATCAATATTGATATATATATATATTGATATATATATATATATATATATATATATATATATCAACAAGCTTAGTCATTATTATATGTACTGTGTTATCAACTTTCGATGAAAATACATCGCGCTGTTTCCGAAAAATAAGAAATGAAAAAATTACAAAGGTAGTAAGAAAGTCAAACTAATTATTTCTTTTTTTCGATACATTCACAATTTCATTGATCTGTGAAGCATAAAAACATGAAAAATGAGATGCAACGAGGTATCTGCATTTACTAACATTCAATCTGTCTTACGAGATTTTGTTTTTACTATTCTTCTATAATCACTTACAATTATTCAAAAGTGGAACATAAATATAACTGCGTCACATATCAATGCTTCGCATTTACTCTCTCAAAAGTTGTAGAAAATATAATATAAGATCGAATATCTTCCAGAGTGGGATTATAGGCTCATTATTATTTAAAACCTTCAGATACAACAATAAATTTCGTTTGCCGATTATATCCGAATACTGCTTATTGTTGGCAAGTAAAATCTACATTCACGCTCAATTTTTTCGAATATTGAATAACGCAAGTAAAGTAAGGTTTGTTGGCGACATTGGACATAAGGTTGAATGAATAAAAAAGCCAAACAGACATCTTTGTATATATTTGTTTGCTTAGAGTATTATTTATCAAGCAGGTGCAAAAAATATATTGGACTTTTTTAATTATGATTATGCGTAAGAGCGTAAGTACACACGTGGATGAATTCAGAAATATATAGAGCCACACCATTGAACCAATATTTTTCAAATACGTTTAACGATTGAAAGCGTATTTGTAGTGATTTATACATAAAATTTCAAATTTCACTAAAAAGCTTAAAAGACTTATGATGACTGTGTAATTATTTCCACCTAGAACGTCTTTAAATAGTCTTTGTAATCTTATTCATCTTCATGGCCTTAAATAATTTTAGCTCATCAAGTAGGATTACCGTATATCAAAGCAATCGAGTAAGAAATTTATACGGCCTCTGGGATGTGCACCAACTTAAGCACCTATAATAATATATTATTCAACCAAGAGCACTTCTTTGATATTCTCCATAATTAATTATACGACATAACACGCCGGTCAACAATACCCGGTAATGACACATAGATGTTGTATCTTATAAAAAATCCATATTGTGCCGACTTTCTCTTAAAATTTTATGTTATTTTTCGTTCGGTTACGTGTTAGCGACACTATGGAGACCGAAAAGTACTCTTCAAAGTCAGCGCTGGTTTGAAAATTATATGGCACTAAACCTAAATAAATGTAAGAAGCTTTCTTTCTCAAGAAGGAAGTCATTCATTACCCACTATTTCATAGATTCCCACGAGTTGGAGGATGTCGATTCGATTACAGATTTAGGCGTTCTATTTGACCATAGGTTACGTTTCAACTTGCATATTGAGCTCCCGTTAAGCAAAGCTACGTCCGCGCTTGCTTTCATAAAAAGTGGTCCAAGCCATCACCAAAAGGCTGTACATGTGTTTGGTTAGACCTATACTTGAGTATGCTTCTATTGTGTGGTCTCCTTCATATAGGTGCTATGTAGATTCAATTGAATCTATTCAAAAGCAATTCCTGTTGTTTGCCCTTAGGAATTTGGGTTGGGACCCGTTTGCTTCTCTTCCCCCCTATGAAAATAGGTTGCTTCTGTTTTCCTTACCGTCTCTTGAGAAACGTAGATTTGTTCTTGGCCTTTGCTTTGTAATCAAAGTAATAAATGGTGCTATTGGCTCGCCGTCATTACTTGGAGAAATACGTTTTAATGTTCCTAACTGCTTCTCTAGGCACTTTACCTTGGTTAAGGTTAGGCAATGTAAATATGATTATGAGTTGTTTAACCCGCTCAGAGTTTTTTACAAGAATCTACATGACGCCTACCACCTATTCTCATTATCGGACTCTTTAAAGTCCATTAAAGCAAAATTGCTTAATATACGTGCTCTACATATGTCATACCTGAGCTAGCTTTCAATCCGAAAAAGTTATTATGACTCGAAAATGAATTGTTGGTAACTATTATCGGCTGCCAAGCTTATGCATGTTCGCGATGGCTTAGGGGTTCATTTGCTATTTGGTCCTGTACCGGTTGTGGGTGTGGCTCTGTGCTAATTGTGTACATGCTTTTTTTTTTCTTTCTTTTTCTTTTTTCCTTCTTATTTGTTTTATTGTACTTATACTAAGTTTTAATAATAATTAATGTACGATTTACTTTAAAGTCATTTGAACTCGACTGTCATTTGGTTTTAGTTGAGTTCCTGTATAAGTAGAATAAATAAATAAATAAAAGGGGTTGTAAGGGGTTTGTTATTTGGGAGGACTTCGTATGGACATCAGAAATATTAAAAAAGTTCCTAAAAATGTGTTTGATAATCGAAAACTGAAGTTGCAAAGAAGGCTTGCCACGGCAATGCTTGCCATTTTGCATAAAAACGTGAGCATGAGAAAGTTGTTGTCCAAATGACCTCCGCATTTGCTCACTGTGCAATCGTGCCATGAGCCGATGACTAAAATAGTGGAACTGCGGGAATTGATGTCCATATTATTACCACAATCACTATATTCTCCAGATATGGCTTTCAACGATTATTCTCCGTTTGCAAATCCCAAAAGGTCATTGCGGACACTGAACTGTATTTGGACGGTCTTGATAAAGCTTATAACAAAAAAGACGTTAAAATATTAGAGAATAATTATATCACTTATGAGGGAGAGAAGTTATGTCGATGAATAAAATCGAATTTTTTCGTTTTTAACCTCGGGAATGATTGCCAAATATACGTAAAGAATGTAAAGCATGATATCTTCAGTTTTCGAATTACAAACTAAGTTTTATTGTAAAGTAAATCAAATTGATGATTATCTAAACGTAAAGAATTAATAAAGGTAAGCACAAAAAAGTTCAACGACTTAACAATTTTACAACTTGACCCGACGATTTATACTTAAATCTTGCCATTTCATTCGTTTCACTCTTTGCTGGGAGATGTCCACTGTTTATTGCTGCGCAAAGCATCTACCCTATACATATATTACATAATAACAAAGTATTTTGCTGATTGCATTAGAGGATCTCTGTTGCCCGACCTACTTTCACGTGCCATGAGGGTTTTAAATCAGCAGTTCAAAAATTTTCTTTTTAGAAGCCGATCCACTTCAATTTTGCATTGAATGTTTAAATTAATGTTTGTATTATGTTCACGGGCGGTAACGATGAATTTTTCAATCATATGCATCAGACGGACTAAATTGTCTTGTCGTGGCTAAATTGCCTTAAAATCTTAAAAGGAAGAAAGTTTCTATACTGCAAACGCTATGCGATGCGCGTTCCTGAATGAAGCAAAGGACTAAAGCCTTTAGAGAACATCGTTGGTTGACATAGAGTGATTTTTTTAGTTGAGAACACCTGAAATGTGTATCAAAAATGTGTACCACCTTAAAGAAATAATGAACTTGTCAAACGGACTACGCACATAATACATCTTTATTAGTTCTAAGTGTTTTTTCGACACTTGAAATTGCACTCTGGGTAGAATTATTCTCCCTATTGGACAATTGTTGCTGTCTTGCTTTTTGTTGACGCTAATACATCGATATGTATTAACAACATTTAATCAAAGTTAACCCCTAAAAGACAATTATTGCAAATGATTATTTTTGTTTCAAGTTTGCTTTTGAGGTAAATTTGTTTATTATATTAGCTACTCATATTTGATGGACAAGGTTGACTAAATTTTATTGTATCTTAGTTTTTAGATTCTCTCTGGGACAAGAATAATAGAAGAATGGCAAGAAAAATACAAGAGAAGTTATTATAGATCTTACCAAAAATTTATTCAATTAATTAAATATTGTCGGTAATTTAACCAGTTTTTCTTAATTGTTCCTCCACATTGCAAATCTTTTTCCTAAACAAAAATGCAGCCAACTTTTTAATAACTCTCTGCAATTTTCGGTACAAAGTTTACTGTTAAGAATAACGAGGAAGCAAAACTTATCCATATGCGTAGAAATTTAATAACCACATCAATTATATGTATTGCATGATACAAGATTTACGATGAAAACGATATGACTTTAATCGGATCAAACTCCTATTCGAAATCAACAAATCACAGAAACAACGGCGTGGCCGAATGTCTACGAACGAATATTGGATATCTTGGATATATGTTCAACAATTTTAAGTTCGATAAAACAATCAGAAGCTTATAAAAGCAATTAGCAAAATTATATTATCCGATGTGTAAAAAAGTGACTTTGATGCTGATTGCTAAAATATCGATTTTAAATAATTATCCATTCACATTATGTACAAAGAGTATGAAATTTGACGCAATGATACACGTATCCCTGCTGGACTAAATTAGATTTGCCAAATAAGATCATGTTATAATCTATAAATCGTACAAATACGCATTGGAGTCTCGACTTATCAACGCTATAAGGAGTTTCTATATATTTTTTTATGTGAATCAATTGCAATCCCGATAACTATCTTGAAATTCTTAACACTTAAACCAGTTTAAAAGTTCGTCTGTAGTCACAAAAAAAAACCAACACTTATATAAAGTAAGTATTTTTCCATCTTTGTAATGCGGCAGATTTATTTAAAAAAATGAAAGCGCGTCTATTAAGCGAATAACTCTTCGCAAGTACACGCAACATTTATCTATAACAACAGCTGGAAGAGGGTAGTAGAGAATTCAGCTCAAGACCGATAGTATTCTTCTCTGTTTTAATCGTGGGTCTTACTCTCTACTATTGTATTGTATTATAAAGTAACAAACATCTATATCTAAACTTGATAAAATTCATTTCAATTTATTCACCGTTGATGGACCATTTCACCGACATCATCATCGTCTCTTTTATATGTTTGAATTAAGCAGTACACTGCACTTCCCTATCCCCAAGTCGGACAGCTAAGTCGACTTGTAAACACGCCTGTTCAAATGTCCATTTATTTTAAACCGGTCTTCATTTGCTTTGTTTATTGTGATTTCAATGTTATTTTCGTTTTATAAATGCGCTCGTACATACATGAAGTTTTCATTTAATCATTTGTTAAGTTTGTTTTCGTAATAAAAGCGTACGATATTTCTTAAATTGGAGAAAAAATAAAATAAATGAAACAAAGACATTTGTTCAAACTCAGTAATGGTTATTGACTTTTAAATCATGCTAAAGCAAGGTGTTTTATGCAAATCGCAAATTGCTTTAAATACACCAAATATAGAATTAAGTGCATTTTGCAGAACTTTAATCAAAATTAATTTATGTGCGTACATATAGCCACATGCAACTTTTTATCTTCACATTCCATTTTGGTTTATATTTCCTAAACTTTATTTTTATAGCCGCCAAATCTCGACGTGTAATACGTTAAAGCTAACTTTGCCCGCTTAACCAGAAAGACGGTCGAACAATTACACTTCATATTTGTCTTTTACGTTTATTTTTATTACTTTATAAATTCATGTGACAATAGCAGAAATGTTCTCATTTTGCGTTGCACTGAAGGCGTGTCGTTTGACTGACTTGTCCTACCTTTGAATATAAAACTGCGAGCAATATGTTCTTCTAATGTTTTCAGCGAACTTTAAACCGATATCTTAATTTTTACGACCGGGGGAAAATCTTTACCACCGGACCTCGCTTAAATACCCAATCAAACTACTGATAAAAACATATAAGGTTTCTAGAGCTGCCTTTCAGTTGTTTTAAAATGAGTATACCTTCAGCCTCTCGATGATGCATATAAAAACATATAAATCCCTTACATATATAATGAGGAAAAAGAGAGTAACAGGCTTTTTCAAAGCTTTGCAGCTATGTTAATTTCAATTT
This sequence comes from Glossina austeni, assembly GCA_000688735.1. Lineage (NCBI taxonomy): Eukaryota > Metazoa > Arthropoda > Insecta > Diptera > Glossinidae > Glossina > Glossina austeni. Next base: position 500,612 of record KK502557.1, read on the forward strand.
AAAATATTTCCGTAAAATCTTATCGTATTATTATCGATGTTTTGAAATCAGATGTATCCATGCTTTTTTACACCCATCACCGAAAGATGAGGGAAACATTCTTCTTGACAAAACGTTTGCAACGCCCAGAGAGAAACACCAGAGATCCACAAAGTATATATACATTCTTGACCAGACTCAAATTCTAAATCGATTTAAGCATGTCCGTCTGTCCGCCAGTGTAACGTCTGTTGTAAACATTCTGTTGGTCGCAAAAGTGAAGCTATAGTCTTAAAATTTGGCAGAAAAATTGCAAGTTGGAAAAATAGCCAAATCGCACCACCATGTAAACTGAGAACACCTCTGTTTTTCAAAAGGAATGAAAAATTGATTTTTTGCTCATTACTCATAATTATAGCAAATAAATGTACAAAAATTTGAACGCATATTCTATGGGCGCTGCTGTAGCATTTGTGTACAAAAATGTGTCAAATATATCAAAATTTAATTGTTAAAAGGTTGACTTCTATTGTGTGCCATAGCATAGAGTTGGAAGTAAAACGATTTTTGCAAATTAAGGCACTATGTATATGCATCCATCGTTATCCCATACAACTTATATATTATAATATATTCGCTGTAAACGGCAGATGAAGAAAATGAAGAAAATTTTCCTTTTTTCTATTTTTTACATTCTTTATTTGTTTAAACATTAAGGGTATTGTTTGTCACACATTAAGGTTTGACGACTTTATAGCATTGACGCCCAATTCCAGCATGAAGGCAAACGAACGAAAAAAGCAGAAACATACTGGCTCAACAAAATAAATAAGTTCTCGGAATGCTACCTCTTTAGAAAAATTCTTACTATTACCAAAGAAAATGAGTAACTATAGACGACGCATTTGTTCCTTAATGTTAGTGAAAGACACTTCTCTGTTAAACAGATGGCAAGTGAAACCAAATAATAGCAGATTTATGTTAACATTAATACTAAAAGTAATTTTTTTTGAGTTTATTATGCAAAAACTAAGAACACTCTTTTCTCATTTCATTAGAAAAAAGTGCATTCCTACTAGCTACTACATATGCGACGTACGCGAACATAGTTGTATATGTGCATTTATACTTAAGCTGACGTGACTTAAATTTATCAAAATTAATTTCCTCCCAAAGTTTTGTTATTCACCTACTTCGTCATAAAGTAATAAGTAAGTTAAACTTTGTTGGCTTATAGAGGATTAGTGTTAATGGAAATCGCTGTGTAGAGTGTGGTCCAAAATAGTAGACCTACAGTGCCCAAACTTGGTACAGTTAATTTTTATGCGAAGCTATAATGGACCAATTTTGATCGTGAAATATCAAAAACTGTAATTCTTTGCTCTATAAAGACTAACTTTTGATTGACAGACCAATTTTTGTAGAGAAATTTTGAAAATTGTCAATTTTTATCATACAAAAGCTTCCTCAAAATAACCCCTTACAAGGAGAACGGTTGCCAAAATGTGCTGATCTAATTCATTTTTGATGGTGTTCGCCTCTTGACCAAAACCCATCAATGTAAGCAATTTCATGAAAATGTACGACTTGTAAGTTGAACAAAAAAACATATGAGGACATACAACCTTAAATCGACCCCGAAAATCGTTGTCAATCGATTGCAATAGTAAAAAGTGAGTTTATCGTAAGTTTTTTTGACTGTTTCATGCGATATAGTGCAGTTTGTAAAATGGCTAAAACAGGTTGAGCTCCGAATTCTTTTTCAGCAAATATGAGATATCGATGAGATATCGATAAGGAAAAATAACAAACGCAAAAAGCGCCCAAGATCATCTCCAAACCGTAGTTATTTTGTTCTAAGCCTACTTATAAACACTTTTGTATATATCGTTCTTGTTGTGCACTTTTAGCATTTTCCAAGAGAAGAAAAATGTAAACAGTTTTAAGAACTAAGTGTACTTGAAATGATAAGCTACTTTTATATTTTTTTACATAAATAGGATATGTATTGGTTGTATACAGATCAGCTCATTATAATGGCATCTGATAGTTCAGCTGACTGGCCACCAACATTGTTTTTTTATTAATCTACAACAACGTTAGCGAAAAAAACGTCACTCGACTAATAATCCAGTCAGACAACAAGCCGTTCATGAATAAGCAAAAGTATGCACGTGCCGTGTAAACAAAGTAAGCAAAAGTTTTTTTTTAGGTCTATCATCTATCCCTTTCTCTCATATAATTTAAACGTAACATCATTCAATCGGCAGCAGCAGGTTGGTGCCTTATAAATGAAAAAATGAATTCGCTTTCAGTCGAATGTTTAATGTGCATACGTCATTAAATTTTGTAAAAACTCGAGTATGGATTTTAAAAATATTGAACCAACTAGACTTAGATATCCTTCATTCAAAACTATTACATACTTTTATGAATTACGTATAAAAGAATTTTAAATGTTGCTCTCTTTTGATGTATTTCACAATGCGATTTAACAAATCATACAATCCAGTTAATATGCCTTACCCGCAATGTGCAAAAATATGTAGAACACGAAATGTATGAAAAAATAACAAGCATTATGTATGCTTGTCGCGTCGAAAAGGGAAAGTTGTGTTGATTGTTAAATCACGTTTTCCTTTTTTTTTTAATTTTCATTTTGAAGATAATTCATATATCATTTAACAAATTAAACAAATTAGTAAGGACTAATGAAAGCTTACCCATCATAAACGCGACAAGTACTATTATTTATTCTTTCATCTGAAAATCGACGTCTTCGATCTTCGAATAGATCTTTAACGGCAGTTACACCCAAAACAAAGAGGACGGGTATCATGGCAACCTCTTTGCCAAATGCATTAATGGCTGGAAACCAATTAAGTAAAACTATGAAAATGAAGTATAAATTCGCGACGCGATGAAATTGCTCTAGTAAATTCTTCGGTATAAACGACAGTAGTGTATATTTGGTAGTGCGGATTTTGTTACCAACAAAGTGACCATTTGGATGTTCACGTTTCGGAGTTTTCGGTGGCACTGTGTGGTTTGCCACTACAATGCGGAGACTGCGCTCTTCAGATTTCTCTGCATGACAAACACCTATTCGTTTCCACCAAGGCGGTGTTTCGGAACGACGCAGGGTGTAAATGGATTCGGAACGTGACGCTTGACGTGAATGACCACGACCAGCGACCGAAGATGATAATGAAGGACCAAATTCGCGAGTCTCGTTTTCTTCCTTGTGACCAGGCGGGAGAATGAATTCTGTTTTAGAGCCGACACGACTATGACCGCGCGGCGTCGTCGCGTTATTAGAGGAATCGGCTATCTGTCCTTGGGAGAAAGCACGTTGATGCCCTTTTAGAGCGGATTTAATTGGTCTGCCGCTTGGACCCACAATAACCCCACCACCATGACTTATGGAACGTGCGTGACCACGAACGCTACCAATGGTGAGTGTATGTATAACTGGATTCACTATCGCCACGCCCGGCAGAATGGTGGCTGGATTATCTGTACCGCTTCCTCCAGCGCCAACGGGACCCGGAAATATATACGTTCGTTCGGGTTCTGGTAGAGCACTCATCAGAGCGCTTGTACAATTTAATGGTATACCAGCAGCATTTAGAGGGTCGTATAAAGAATTCGACGCGTTTGTTGATGTTGCGCTCGTTACAAAAACAGGGGCTGCCGATCTCTGCTGAACAATAGTAAATTTTCGCCGCAGTTCTTCGGTATTTGCAGACGGCATTGTCACTAGACACCATTAGTTCGTACGAAACCACAGCAGCGCATTATGTGTGAACCATCACATAAGTAGAACTACAAAGAAAAAGAAATTGAGAAGATTTAGATCAATACAGTAATTAGATAAGAAATCATCGCAAATTGACAACAACGTTTCTTACGCTCACTCTTTGAACTTCCCTTCTTGATCGGTGTGCGAATTTTATACCAACCTAGTTTTAGTTTTTTCCATAATAAATAGGAGAAAGTGGATTACACTATGTCAAAGTGGATCTGGTCGTATTAGCATAGTGCAATGTGTGGATAGGATATTAATATCATTATATTACGTAGGATCTTGTTCATCATATTATATGGAATTTTGTTCATTCAAATAACTTGCAGACATCACTGGCGATGTTTACGTCAAAATTTGTGCCTTCATCTCTCATTTTTTTAATATCCATAATTGATTACTTGCTCAATTATAATTTTGCAATACTAATTTATATGGCAATAAAAAAATGTAAATATACACACGATGTGTTCACAAAGTGCACCAAAACAACGTTTCGGCAGAACACCCCGGGTTCCCGATTATGATTTTTATCGACGCTAGCAATAAAGAAGCTTTATATATACATATATAACACATCACTCAATTAGTCTTCGGTCTAACTTATACATGGCGACGCTCTTGAAAGAACCATATGATTTGTGAATGGTATCATCAACCTTCAAACGATAGTTGCCTAAATTTCATGACATTCTGACAATTAGTTTACATTTTAGAATGGTTTTGTCGACGCTGCTGCGTAAATGGGAATGGATTAAGTTTTTATTATTAGCATGGAAGAATTTCCATATAATGCTTAGCTTCGGTAGCTACCTTCTCATATTATCATATAACCGGCTGACAATTCCTGCATACATCCTATATATACGTATACCTGAGCTGTTTTTTGTTTGAATTCGAGGGATATTACCTCGAATTCGATATGATAAATTAATATATTTAGCATGGAAAAGATTTCTCCCATTTTCGTATTTGAATCATACAAATATGTATAAGACCGATAATAACCGCAATAATAAAAATAATAATAGAATATTATAGATAATAGAAGTTATAATCCAATTGACCTAAAAAGTGCAAACACAGTATTCCAATAAGATTGTCCAATGTATGGAGCTGGCACAACAGATAAAAGTTATGTACAATGTAGAAAAAATTATTATAATTGCCATTTTCACTAAAGTATTGCAAATTTGACGAGCGTAAAAAATAGTTTCAAACATTCTGTCTTGTTTGCCATACGATAAATAAGCCTAAAAACTTAAAAAATTGAAATAACCAAAATTTAGTTACTCGTAACTTTGTGTAGGCGTGGCCAATTTTTTCCATTTTCGGAACTGAAGACTAGACTGTTTCGTAAAGTAAATTTGGAAAATTTCAATGTTCCAACTTTACTAATTTCCAATTACCGAGCAAAAATCCAAGAGTTTTTGTTAAAAAAACGCCACAAAATAATTCACAAATTTATTGGATTAGTCCAACTTTACTTAACAACCCAAAAAAAAAATGTCGGCGCTGCTATTGTAATTTTTCAAACAATGGAAAAAAGGAATGCCTCGTGTTGATTTAACATTATTTTTTGAGCGGAAAAAATACTTTTGAAGTGAAATCAATTTTCATTGACAGGTACCTTGCATTTAAAGGCGGTCGTACAAACATGTTCATGTTTGCTTCCCTAAAAACAGTCGTTATTGTAAAAAAAAATGCACAAAATTGTTAGCTGACGCCTTAGAAACACGAGAAGGCAAGTTTATTTACTATTTCGCATGAACATTTGTTCATGAGAAAGCTCCATTCAAAGTGAAATTAAAAAGAAGAACAGCGATGGAGTGTAGAAATCACAAAAAGAAAAAAACGTAATTTCACCAATACAATGCCCAGTGTCACAAATCGATGAAAACGATGGTTAAATTCCATCATACTCTCCACATCCGTCTGCCAACTTTCTTTGGCTCTTTGCAGAGATCAAAAATTATACTGCAGGGATAGAAATTTGGCTCAAAGAAGTGATTAACAAAACTGAGGTCTATTTTAAGAATAACGGCAAATCGTTCGACAAAAAAAATGCTTTGAAAATTTAGAGAAGCATTGGAATGAATGTATTACTCTTGGAACTTAATATATTGATGAATAAGGTGACCTTCTTAAAAAAATATTTTCCTTAACTAGAGCGCAGGCTTATTGAGTGATGTGATACTTGGGCTAAAAATACAGCTTTGTCTGATCTCTTGTTGAAAATTCCGAAATCAGAAAATTCCGAGCCCTGCTAAAATTCCTGCATTTATGTTTAGATTTATCATCGAATGTTTTTAAAATTTCGCGTAACAATTTGTGGTACATTTTTCGATCATATTTTCTTTCGGGATTATCCAACCTTTTTAACATTAACGTGTTAGGTGTCGGGGCATCCTCAGCATTAACTCGATTCTCAGAATCGACAATCTATGCCATAGAAAGAATTTCAACATTCTACCTAATTTTTTTTCATTTTCCAAGAAAAATGTCAGCGATTACATTTGCTGCAAATAATGACATCTTGAAAGCCAAAACCGTTTCAAGGTATTGCACTGTTCAACTTGAGTGTGATTTTTTAAAAACTCCAAGATTGAAATAACGCTATGTAAGTGCGATCCACTTAATTCTTATGTGAATAGAACTTCAAAGTTTGGTTGTAGCAAGTATAATGAATAATGTCATTATTTGTGTACTTTATTCTAATTTTCCAACTTTCAGAAATATACACAAAAACTGGTCTCGAAATGAGTCGCCTCTTTTTGGTTTCAATTAATGATGCTAATAAATTATTAATTAAATCAAGAGCGCAGAGAAGAAGAAGTAAAATTGTCAGAACTATATACATCACATAGCAGATCACATTAAAGTGAAATCATCCATTTTATATTCAGCTATAAGTGTACTCTATTATTAATATGGTGATCCGCTTATATAGCGATCCAATTACATACTATCGCCGTATAATAGCTTCCCCTCTGCTTTTGGCTAAAGGCCAAGTTTAAGTAACTGCTTTGGTAGCACATGTATTATTCCAAGAAAATCATCATTCGTGCACTCGTACAGTACTATAGTCAATTAAGTTTTTTATTTATTGTTGTAAGGAGTATATATATATATTTGGAGAAGATTCTAAGCAGCAATAAGTGAAAATATTTAATAAAGTTGCAAGCATACTAAGCATTGTACAGTAACACGAGTTAAGAGTGTGAAAATAAATTCGAATTTAGCTAGAAAAACGGTTCTGAAGCGAACTCTGTTAACTCTGTAAATGCCTTAAAAAGGCTATATGGAAGGTATTGTCATAGAAATTCATGAGCTGTTCGCAGAAGTATCCTACGTTTTCTAATTTTTACCGAGTATCTCTCCAAATACAAATATTACTTAATCGTAACTACTTAAAGAGCTCTGCGAGCGTGTCTACAGATCGCTGTTAGCGAGTTGGTAAGCGTTTTTGGTAGTTAAATTCGAATTTATCTTCACACCCTTACACAAATTTATCGAGAAATTTTTGTTGCCCAATAGTCCAAGTCATTATGCATTTCTTGTTTACCGTCCTTATTTGAAGCCAACAATATTACTGCGTTGTTCATATGTCAAAGAAAACAATATTGAATTAAAATTTACGAATGGAAACAATAGATAAGTCAATTACCTATAAAAAAAGTACATATACTTGCGTAAAACTTATTGTCTTTCCGTTTTGTAATATGTGCATATTTTGGTGAAATATACGGAAATTCCGTTTATTGCTGTGAAAATACAATAATACGAAAACATAACATACAAAGACAACAGAAAAACGGATACGTATTTTGTAGCTTAAAATTAAATTTATTTTGCTAATTTAAACAACCACCCACGTCATTATCTACAATACAAATACGAGATATCTCTACATGAATCCGATTAATCCTGTGCGAAGTACAATTTCTAAATCACTAACGGAATTTCATAATAATGCCAAAGCAAAAGAAGCAATTACTTTTATCATTCGGCCTACTTTCAGTGTTAAATTGTTCCTCTAAAGTTTTTTTAAGAATTTGTTTTCTTTCATTTATTGCACAATGTGAATACGTGCATATTTTCTTTTACACTTCACTTAACCACCGCTTTAAACGCGAATGTAACTGAATGAATTCTACGGAGTAAATGCTAATTACTCATATGTACACAATAATGTTACCAACAATTTAATGTATTATCATCTCATTATACCCTACTCTACTTGTGCTACAGGGTGTATTAAGTTATGGGGACGTATGTGACGCGGAGAGGGGGTTGAGATAGACGCACCTTTTATTATTTTATTATCAATTCAGAGTCATAATCTGAATTGATCTAAGCCTGTCTGTCCATGTAAATTTATGTTCAAGCTACAGGTCGCAATTTTTCAGATATTATTCAGTATTAGTTTACGTTCGTACCCCGGGAACTTTGATATATTAAATTGGTTAATTCTTTTGGTATATTCTGATTATATTTAATGGTAGTCGTTTTTCTACCATTCGTCATTTCTTTATTTGTCAGTCTGTTTTTTGAATTTCCATCTAAAAACGAACTCACAAGACATAAAATCCGAAGGAAGTCGAATGCATTGTAATGTGTTACGTGGATTTGAAATATTACAATTCGTCTCTATTAAAAGATTATGTAAGCGCAACAACATATTATACTAACTTTTATTTATTTATCTATATCATATTATCTATATTATTGTTACAATGCTAAATCTGCTTCGGTTGCCTTTTCTTGCATTTCAATGATTTGCTTAATTATAGAAATTACAAAATTAAGAGGTGATTCTTCTTTATATCACTTTTTTAAGATCGCAACAGCATCGCCAACAGCTGGTAAGCTGTATATATATGACTAAACCGGGCCACAATCTCAAACTGATTAAATACCTTTACACCTCGTGCTTTTGATATTTTTGGAATGTTAACCCGGGGGCAGGTAAGCTAGTGCACTCTCAATCAACAGATGATGAAAACAATTTCAAAAATCGCAATGATAACCATCCGCGCGTTTCCGCACATGTTATAAATATATGCAGTAAAATCTTAAGAACAGTGATCTTATCAACGCATATGAAGCCAGTTAATTATTTGCAATGCGCCCACCAAATCTCAAGATAACATACAAAAATGCAATCAACCCGCAATGACAACATTATCGTGAGAAATGACAAAATTAAGTGTGCACATAATTTAATTATGGTACGCAGATACCGTATCTGCGCACTTAATCTGGAAACTACTGATTAATATGCCCACAAAATGCCATGATCTGGTGGTTGGCACCATTTCATTTTTTCCTTGTGGATAGCATTATTAGATTTATTGTTTATATAAACAGAGCTCAGACCTTTAGCATTGGAAAAAATTATTCATTTTGAAAACCAGCCGAAAACAGTTCCCAACATTATTATAAACTAAAAGCCTAGTGACATGAAATCTTTGTCTGATGTTAATGACATTTGTGCCGTTATCACAAAAATGATGTTTGTCAGCCGATGTACGCTTATATTTGCAGCAAACGTTCCTTCGAATTCTGTGTTCTTTTGAACACAGCCGTACGTAATTTTGTATTAATAATATGCTTTCACTCACTATCGTCGTTTTAGCTACGTAAAAGTAAATTAACAAACTTAAAATCTAAATTTAATTTTACAAATGTGATCGCCTATAAAGCAAATCCACCGAAAGAAGTTATGTGCTAAATCAACAAATAATTAACGGTACTATTATTCAAAGACAGACACGCGGTTTGTGTGGCGCCACTATCAAATTTTAATTATATATACATACATAAATATATATTTACACCCATACAGTCAAAATAACGATTTGAGTAGTCCATAATTTTTTGTATCTTAAATTTATGAAGCAGAAAAGGACAGTTCAGTTCATGTCATCCATTAAGAATCTCGAACTCATTTGTGCATAGTAAGAATGTACTGTTTTTCTTGCGAACATTATTTCTTAAAAGAAAAGGAGCTAGTAAAACTAAGCCAACATGTACTTTTCCGAAAAAAAAAAAAAAATCGCGTGGGTGACTTAGAGTAGAAAAGGATAACAAAGAGAACGCGGAAAATACATGATACTTTTGTTTATATTCCACTTAGAATAGAATAGGAGAATGCAAAGAAAACGGAGAACACACCTTGTTTGAAAGGATTTGCCATAATTTGATCACGAATTATCGCCACTTTTGGTACCTATGACCGAAGAATAGATTTACAGTACATACTGCATTGCTAAATAGAGTAAGATTTTGAGTTGGTTTAGCATGTTGGTATATTGATATATTAATACAAAGCTGAAATTTAAAGTCAAAAACAAATAAATAAATGAAATAATGAATAATGAAATAAATGAGGCCCAAAATCTCCTAAATGATGTTATTGATGTTGTGCATAGATTTCAGTTGAAGATTGCCATCTGATGAGATGGTACTTTTTTACTTGCTCTTTTCATTGAATGTTTTATTGTTTTCCTCAATTACAAATTTGAAATCATTAATACGGCGTGTCTATGAGATGAGTTATTCTAAAAATTTTTACAAACCAAACGATCTTCATGAAACGCAAATCATCTTGTCGAACCGTAGGCTAAGTTTTAAAAAAAAATTTATAAATATTTATCTCTCTCTCTCTCTCTGGTATGTTATATGTACCAGCAACTAGCTTCATTTCAACCTACCAATTGGTTTTTTTTACTTTCTAAAAATATTGTAATTAAAAACAGGCTTAAGCTTAACCAAAGGTATACCAGACCACTTTAAAATAACTTACGTAAAGGTTCTATATAATATAAATACGATTAAAATCCACATGTTTGTGTTTGGCATATTTTTATGAGAATTTTCTTTCAATGATGAGTGCAACTGCATTAGTGCTTTACTTGAGTCACGATACCCTTCGCAATACTATCGTTATTATGATATATATAATATATATAAATAATACATTGTCGTAAAAGAAGGCCAAGAGAGAGCCAAAGCATCCGGGTATAGCGTCAACATTAACGTTTTCTCAGGCGTGCACAATATCTTTTTAAGCTTGCTCAACCGCATTCTGCCCATGTTTCCGTTTATGATTTACCAGCAAGTGTCTTCAAATAAAGCTGAAAAGTAGTGCCTTTTCCGTTTATGATTTAACAGCAAGTGTCTTCAAATAAAAAGTAGCGCTTCCTATATACGGCACTAAACGCGAGCTACTCAAAGCTACCAAAAATTATATTATATGTAGTCCAAATAGATATGTCTCAGATAGTGCTTTCATACGCAGAACTCAAAGTTTGATAGCTGCTCACACTGTAATGTCATCTCTAAGGAAAACGGGTAACGAGTTGCTGACACATGTGGTAGATATCCTTAACAAGAGTGTGTTTCTAGAAGGCATAGGGTTAATACAACGTTCGTGACGATAATAGAAATTGCAGTAAAAATACAAAAACATGACGTCGAAAAATCTGCTTAGGTAAAATAACTAGACAACATATGCACAACCATTGTTTAAGTGTTGCCGTGTTTTGCAAACGTTACCACGGATGGAAAATAACGACACAATTAAACCGGTTGTACAGGCTAGAAAAATATTCTTTTTTGATGATGTTCACTTTTTGATGAAATATTATATTAATCTAACGGTTCGAAAATTTTGTTAATATGTTTGTTTTTCGATTTTTTGGGAAATATTGTACATAATAAAAGCGGAAAAAGTACTGATAATAATGCACAGTAAAATCTTCTGTATTCAAGGCAGCTTCATCGTGTTATACTAAAATATAAATATGATACATATTTGTGTACATTAATTGCTAAGGATGTGAAGTTATATTTAAATATAACCAGCAAAGACCCAAACCACATTTTTTTTACAGAGTTCTGTTAAGACGTTAACAGAATTATGTTAAATGAAGTCTCGGAGGGATTTAAGTCAAAATATACTTAAAATATAACTTTTCGAGAATTTTTTCACAGCATATTATAGACAAAACATGTCTTTATGTAAATTAATTAATATTATAAAAGAAAAAATTTTTACACTATGTCGTAAATGAGGTTGATAAAGCGAAAGTCTGCTTAGCTACTGTGGGCAAACCATGCCCTGTGAATAAATGAAATTAGTACGGCGTGATCCCCTATTAATAGCCTTTCCAACGATGTGCAGGTTATATTAAATTTTGTTCGGACAATTTTTTTATGAGACTGAAAATTAACTAACGTATAAGCTAAGTTTGCACATCGTTGGGAAGGCTATTGATAGAGGATTCACGCTGTACTAGCTAAGCAAACTTTCGTTTCCGTTCGATTATTCTACACTCGCACCGCGGACTTCGCGCAATGTACGTGTGCACTATCGAACAAAATGAAATTCTATATCAGTTATGATGCCGTTTACTTTCTCCGATTCGCTTTACATTAGCATGCTATAAAACATCGGATTGATCGGATCCGAGTCTAAAACATTGAATTTCCTAGGACGTTTTTTTTCATTTTTTGAAGATTCATATATCCATAATAGAAACAGGATAGCAAAAAAAAAATATGAATATAAATGCAATTGAGATATCTTCAAAGAAGTATATACTAAGTGCAAAAAATTTACGGAAAAATATTTAATAATCCAAAAAAATGGGTGAAAAATGTAAGCATGAATTGCATATAAACATCGGCTTGAAAGAAGAGGTATACAACATTGTACTAAATTGAGATTAATGTTTTCATTTTTCTTTTTCGCTATCCGCTTCTGTTAGGTATTCTGCTATAGAACGCGATGGCCGAAAGTTAACTGGTTGTCGTTCTAATTGGCAATTGAGCTTGATTAACTTTACTGTGCTTGCTTGTTATACTGACGTTGTTTTTTATTTTTCTTTAATGAAAGCAAAAAACTCGTTTTTTGTTTACAGCAATCGCCAGATGATATACTTACTGTGTCATTAAAAACGTACCAAAGATAAATAGGGGTAGACGTTCGTCTCAGAAATTTCTTGAACAGCATCAATAATAACCTTAATTGCGAATGTCAAAGCTTGTATTAGATATGCTGAGTCTGTCTCATAAACTCATCCGCAAATGATATAACTTATAATCTCAAAACTAGTATCGACTGAAAATTGCACAAAAACACTATCGGGGTTCATAAAAATCACACTAGCTTAGTATAATTTTAAACAAAAATGAACATTTAACAATGTACAAATTTTTCCAGAGTGCGAGTTATGTTTTGAGCACCAAGCAGTCAATGGCAGATCAAATGTACACGTTCTTCGAATGTATATTGATACAAAAATTCGCTTCAAACCGTTTTTTTGTAGTATTTTGCATTAATTAATATAAATAATTTTTGATTGCAAACACATCTGAATAGAACTTAATTAACCACTAATTGAATTAAAAAGCATTTAAATGAAACATAGTAATTGAACTTACTTCCTTTTATAGATTAAGTGTAATCCTCCTGTGTATGTGTGTGTGTATACTTGTTAACGTGGAAAGAGTTAACTTCCTTTCTAAAACTCATGCATTTTTTTAACCACATTTACTTTTTTATGTTTTTGCAAAGTTTCACATTTTTAGAGAATTCAATTTTATAAATCAAATGTCTTGTCAATCGCATGGATACTTTCCATTTTTATTATGTGTTCTTAAAATTAACTCTTTTGTTCAAACATTCAATATCTTTCTATCATTTCTGCTTCATATGGATTTTTTCTCGATTTTATTCTTCCCATTCGCAAATATAAGTACACGTTACCAATTCTCTCATTTATTTTTATTTTTTTGTTTTCTTGATATTGGCATTTATTTATTTATTTACGTTTTGATTTTGCGCTCTTAATGAAATATTTTTCCTTTTTACTCGCAGTAAACTTTTGTTAGAAAAAGATTTTCTTTAGATGTATGATATTCTTCAAAATTTTCTCTTCAAAAATTATTTCCAGTTGTACATAAATACACATATGTCCGAATGCTTACATTCACTCCGAAAACACCGTTACACATCTTCAAATTAATAAATGTACCGTCAATATTCGCTCATCGTTCATCCGTTACTTAAGTGTTTCTTGCGATTTCTTGAAATAATATAATCTCAGCTCATCAGACTCATCAGACTCATTTACTTGTAGTTAAGGTGACCCTGTGCCAATTTTTCACATATTTATAAATTTTTAGTGTATTTACCAAACACAATATTAAATATAATGTGAACAATATTAAAATGATTTATTAATGTACATGCAAGAAAAATATTATTTTTAAATTTTATATATATCATCCCAAATTTATAAAGTGTAATCTGGTCACCCTAATTTGTTGCAGTTACAAATTATGTGAGCATTATTACATTGTTACGTTTCGTCTGTATAAGCAACCAAAACGAAATCGAGAGTTTGCATAGGCAATAAGTTATTTTTTATTAATAATTTCTTCTTTATTATGGAAACAGAATATACAATAGAAGATTGAAAAATTAATTGTTTTATTATATTAGTTCTTATTTCAATAACAATTTCAATAACATTAATTAGAATTTTATTAGGATTAGGGAACTAGCTTATTCTTTTCGACTGGTTTTTATTACAAATTTTTTCTCTTTACATTATTTAAGAGATGAGAGATAAAGGACAAGTAATATTAAAAACATTAACAAGCATAAAAGAATTATTATTGAAGGCGGGAATTATTGTAGAGAAGAAAGTTAATTGAATAATTTTTACTAGCCTTATAATATTACAGTTATACTTTAAAATAATTAACCTGGTATTATTGGAAGTTTGAAATTATTGCTTAATGTAATTTTTTTTTTTTTTAGTTAATAAAAAATGTCTAAAATGCGTATATAAAAATATTTAAACAACAATAGTAATTAGAAATATTTTTTTCTTTTCAACTTTATAAAAAAAATTTAAAATTAAAAAAAGTTTAGGGTGACCCTTTTTCGATTTTGTCTTTTGAATTTACTGAGACTAAAATTCTATTTCTGAGAGTAACATTTATTTTGCTGTATATTTCTTATGAGGGCTCAAAAAAAAAAAGAATAATGAAAAATAATCCGTTCCTTGCCCCAAAAAATAAATTTCTGTTATCGCATTGCATTTAAACGTACAAAAAAAATCTAGAAAATGTTTTTGTTAAAAAGTGGTTTGACTCCCTCTACTCTTTCGCTCTTTCTTTGTCGCTTTTTCAAGCAACGCGAAAACGAATAACACAAACTTTTATAATAAGAACGTCAGCAATAGCCTAAATTGATTATTAAAATTAGTTCATTTATTTTTATTTATTTCATAACGTGGCTATCTTGCCACCTGAATTTGCTGTACCTCCTTTTTGAATTCGCTGTACCTCCCTGAATTGGCTGTACCCCCTTTTGAATTCGCTGTACCTCTCTGAATTCGCTGTACTTTACTCACTACGTATAAAAAATTTACTACATTGTTACATTGCGTCTGTATAAGCTGCAGTAAGCTCTTTTGTTATTAATAATTTCAATTTTAGTTTATTTATGGAAAATTTAATTAAAAATTTAGTTTACTTGTAGAAAAGAATATATAATATCAGACTGAAAAATTATATTTTTTATATTTATATTGTCAAGAATTTTGAGACGAATTCATCAGATCAGAGAATTAGCTTATTCTTTTCGGTTATTTAAATTATTTAAGAGATAAGAACAAATAATGGATAGTATTAAAAAAAATTAAAAAGGGTAGTGGAATTATTATTTATAAGAGCTGTTGGGAAGAAAGTTAAATAATTGTTAAAAATTATTAACTTAATACAAATTGGGTATAACTAAAACTTGCGTAGAAAGAAATTTTTTTAAAAATCAGTGTAAGAATATTGAATAACCAAATACTGCCAAGTAACCATTTCAGAGGCAAGTATAATTAAACGTCAAAAGATCAATTGTTTTACTAGCATTTGCAAGCGTGGTTTTTCCTTGTTGTAGAGAAACAAATAGTAAAATTAGGAGAGAGTTATGCAAACCCAAGTTGTCAGTAACATTTAAAATTATAATATTACATTATATGTAGTTAAAAGGTTTACACGAATACTTTTCCTTAAAGAACACATGTGTTTGTTTGATATATTTTGAAGGAATTTTTTGGAATATTTTGGAAGGAACATTTTGTTATATATAGTTTAAAAAAGATAGGATATAAGTATATGTATGAAAAATGTAAGAAATATGCATAGCATAATTTTAAGCACAGATGTCTAGAAATTGAAGAAACCAGCTATTGCTATAAAAAAGTAACACGAGATAATTACATCGAGAGAAAGCCTAATGTCGTCCAAAAAATTCCTCAAACGTTGGTGCAGGTCTGTATATACTTTAGTAAAAGATTTAATCAATAAACTTAGTTAATAAATTTGTACATTGCAACTTAAAGTATGTGTGGCTTCTGCTTACCAATTTTAATATTAACTAAAACTTTCATAAATACGATATTCCTAATAAAAGTGATCAAAGTCTCTTTACTGCAACATTACAGACCATTACATAAATTTGCATACGGCAAAAACTTTCTATTCACTCTTTATGAGAAAAGAATTCATCTGCAAGTAATGTAAACAAAATAAGTGGGTCTGCATAGCTGTTTTTCTCAAATCTTTAAAATATTATACTTGCATTGCTGTTAAGTCTTTATTTATTCACAAAAATGTAACTCTGTGCAGAACTAAATCAACTAGTAATACCAACATAACAGTGATAAAAACTGAGCGAATTGCAACTTCGCGAAAGGGCGAATTGGAAAAGACGAATAGAAAAAATTTTATTGAACGTTTAAATTTGTGTTAGCAGAAAAACGTCAAAAGAAGGAGGAAAAAATTTTCGATCGCATAAAGAAACATAAAGGGTTTGTTAGCATTTTTACCCAGATAGAAAGTAAAGAAATTATATTAACTTAATAAGATACAATTTCGTAAGACTAACGTGCGAAAATAAAAATATTAAAATGAATGAAGAATACGAGGCCATTGTTTTGGGCACTGGTTTAAAAGAGTGCATTTTGAGTGGTATGCTTTCAGTATCGGGCAAGAAAGTTCTTCATATTGATCGTAATAAGTATTATGGTGGTGAATCGGCCTCAATTACACCGTTGGAAGAATTGTTTCAACGTTATAATGTTGAGGTTCATGGTGACAAATATGGGCGCGGCCGTGACTGGAACGTGGATCTCATTCCCAAATTTCTAATGGCAAACGGACAGCTGGTGAAATTGCTAATACACACGGGCGTGACCCGGTATCTCGAGTTTAAGTCAATCGAGGGTAGTTATGTGTACAAGGGCGGAAAAATTGCTAAAGTACCGGTTGACCAAAAGGAAGCTTTGGCATCTGATCTCATGGGTAAGTTTCATCAAAAGCAATGTGCCTTTGATATTTATTTCTTCTGTAAATATAGGTTTTCTATTCTTTGCATATTCAATGCTGTTTTCTTTTTGTTTGCATCATTTTAGTTTTGTGACACGTATTTATTGCAAAGAGAACAGAAAAAGAAAGTGTAGAAAAAGAGAATAGCAAAAGTTTAGATGTGTGCCTTTGTAATTTTTGTAAGATGTATAGTGGAAAAGCACAATTTGTTCTGATTAGAAATAATTTTTTTCTGTTGTTTCAAATTTCGTTTTTTACTACAATTACTTAACTTTTTTTTTCGCGACTTTGAGAGAAAATCTTAATGAACCTAATGGATGTTATATTGTTTGTTTATATTGTAAATGGGAAGAATTGGTTTTTTTATAATAAGAGAATAGAACGGCGCACAAAATCAACATTCAGAGTTGTTAACTCTTTTGTTTTGGAACTCCGTGGAAAAATGCGTGAATTTAGTGAAGAGTTTGGAGACATTAGAATGCAGTATCCAATCTCTCTATACTGGCGTATAGATATTTTGTCAAAACGTTTGCGAACAGAACAGGTGAACCTTCAGAAACCACGAAAAGTATACATATATATACTGGATGAGCATGCAAATCTCAATCGGTTAAAACATGCCCACCAGCTGAGCTTTGGAAGTTCCTGCACATAAATACAAACAAAACTGAGAATACCTTCGTTTTCGAAAGAAAAATGTGGTTTCTTCCTCATTATAAGATGATAAGAATTTGTATGTACATCCTGTAAATAATCCACCAGCACGCGCAATAAAATTAAAAAATTTTGTCGCGTGCCCAATTATGAAGCATCAAATTTCCATTTCTTAATTAGCCATTTTGTTACGCATCTGTTCATTTGTCTTTGGTAAACATCCTCCTAGTCGCAAAAATGAAGATATATGCGTCAAATTCGGCAGAAGCGTTGAAAGTGTTGTACGTTGATTGGTATTGAAAATTAGTCAAATCGGTCAAGGTGATCGCTCACAGGAAAACGCAAAGTGAGAACACCATTGTTGTCAAAAGCAAAAAACAAATGGAAATTTCTCTTATTACATATAAACTGCGACAATAAATATTCGTATATTCTATTTTAATACACGGTACTAAATATAAAAGATTTTCGACAACAATCGAATACAATTTTTTCCTTGTTATCAAATATGAATATTCTCCTAATCGCAAAGCATATTTTTCGTATAAACAATTTTTTTCTTCATATATAATATTAGCTAAAAATTAATATTAACACAAATGTAAATTAAACGTGCTTGCATATAAAACAGGGCAATAAAACATCTTCTAATTGACTAAGCTACTATTATTGCCACATCTTTGTTAAGTGAAACCATAAAAGAAGATAATGTTGACTTAATCGCTAATAGAATGTAGCTTATATTTTTACCACAAACTTAGCAGACTTTTAAAATAGTTATCAGGCCAATCAATTCTTTATAACTCTATTTCACTAGATTTTTAATGACGTCATTTTTTGGTCATTGCAACTGTTATTGGTTCTTGTTTACAAGTAACAGATATTTTTGCAGTATATTTTGTTACGAACTAAGGATGTTTGCTAATTATGGGGTTAGTTGTTGAAATGAAAACGATTAAGAAGCATTAGGCAATAAAATGTACAAAATCAATGTTGATAAGACACACTAAATCCTTAATTTTTCTAGCTTACAATTTGAGAGAACGTACACTTTACAAAAA
Organism: Glossina austeni; assembly: GCA_000688735.1. Taxonomy (NCBI): domain Eukaryota; kingdom Metazoa; phylum Arthropoda; class Insecta; order Diptera; family Glossinidae; genus Glossina; species Glossina austeni. The sequence continues at coordinate 519,512 of KK502557.1, forward strand.
AATTTCAATTTTATTCTGATAATATTGAAAGTATATTAGGTATTTTGTGAATACTACAAAAATTTCGCAGATTCCTTAATTACGATTATCAGCCATACATTCTTATACTCACTCGTTCAATTTTCAGTTTAATTTTGGGATGTATTGGATAGATTGTAAAGAAAAACCACATATAAATGACTTAAATTCTATTGGCATTGATTTGATGAGCCAAATTCCAAAACTTTGTTTAAAAGACCGAAGCTTCAAGTAAATTTCTTTTCCCTGTCACTAGCAACGACAGCTTTTTTACATTGCAATTCTAATCCGTATTAAATGTCCAAACCAATTCCGGGAATCTATTAAATGACCAAAAAATTCGTGTTTCGAAATATGTTATTCCATTAGACGCCTCTTGCATGGTTTTAGGTATTTATCCTGCTTCTTTCGAAATTAAGTTCGCATTTCTGAATTGTGATATTTAGGATAGCATAGATTTTATTTGCAATTTTAAGGGGATCTATTTACGAATTTTATACAGGAATTTTTTCTACAATCCCTTATGCAAATATTCCGCTTATACACCCCTCTACAACCAAGTTACCAATATCGAAATTCATTGTGACATTTTTGTTCTAATTCCGCTTTCCGCTTTCTGCGTACTGTTGCCAATGTTTCCGCCAGTTGCCATTTGCGTCGGAAGGTAGTGAGCAATGAGTCTGTATTTGGTTTTACCATTTTAGGGAATTTGTGTTTTTAGAAAATTTGGCAGTTTTCGTGCAGACTCATTTTATCGAATGCGGGATTTTGCTAACAATATATTAATGAATTTTTTGTCCTTTCTGCATTTAAATAGGTCACCATTTGTGGTGCAGGGTATATTAAGTTTGTGCAAACGTACCCAGAAGGACTTAAGATAGACCGTCCGTGTATTATACCGATCGATTAAGAATCATTTTCTAAATTGATGAAGCGCGTCCCTCCGTGTCAATTTTTGTTCATTCTACAGGTCGCAATTTTAGAGATATCTTTATGAAAGCACCAATGTGCTTTCGCACAAGCACGAACGTTATTGAAAATGATTTTCCGATCACTTTCGTATAACACCTTAGTTTGAAAAGTCGTTGTGTGGAAAGAATTTCAAATTTTTTAAAATTGTCGAAAAAAGCTGCTGACCAATAGCATTTCTAAATTAGTATGAAAAACTCAGTTCGGCAGGGAAAATTTTTTGAACTTCTTCTCATTCCTTCGAAAAATAAAAAAAGGCTTAATTTTCAATATTCCACCGTGATAGTTGGATCAAAATAGCAAATTGATAAAGAAGTCAACTTTACAGAATTTGGATTACGTAGATTCATATTTTAGATACCACCGCATATAAAGATGCTCAGTAAATGTAAACTTTTATATGGCAAATGTTTTGCAATGAAAATTTTTTCATGACAATAATTTGACATAAAAATGAATTGGACTAAATTTAAACCACATGGGCCTATTTCTTCGATCCCACTACCAATAAGATTTCTCCCGAAGCCTTTCGAAAAAATATTTAATTTTTAATATTTTATGGTGAAAATTGGACCATAGTAGCAATTTATCAAAGAAATTAAAAGTAGAGAATTTGGATCACGTAGGTATAATTTTTCGGCCCTAACATATATAAGGGTTATCATGCAAAGCAAGCCCTTCCATGGTGCGAAAGTATAATTTATAGTTTTCTATACAGACTCTGGAAAATAATAAAATTTTTTAGAAATACATTAAGTTAAATTTGTGTGTTTGCTAACATTGTATTGTACGTATTTGTAAAATATGGCTGTGCATGAAAATAATGTGTAATTTTTAACGTATTATTACCGAAACGAGCGAACAACTGTAGTAGGAAAAGCAGTGTATTTTGTGTATTAAATGATATTAAATGATGATCTGATGTGAATGATGAAATGATGATATTAAATGATCGGCCTTGCCCGACTATAATGTTCTTGCTTGTTTATTCATCTAACTTAGTTTGTCTTCAAAAAGTTGTGGTAGTCATATGTTTGCGTTTTTTTACAAAGAAATATTAACTTTGCCTTGTGTATTTAATTCCAGTTTTTGGACTAGTTGAAAGTGTAAAAAAAGACGGAATTAAAAGTGGCAAGCAAAAGTGGCGTTTTTGAATAATGGGGCGTTATACGGGAACAAATAAAGTGGCGCTATCCGAAGCATTTGTTCATTTGATAGCGTTCATCCAAGACGTATCGACAGACGGAGAAGCTTGGATCACATTCATTATAAATAGCGGGTCTATCTCAAGCCTTTTCTGGGTGCTTTATACATTCGTACAAACTTAATACGCAAGTCTAAAAGTGGAAATCGGAACTAAACGTTTATTTCAAACAAATATCTCACAAAATGGTCAACTACTACGTCATAACTCAAAAATTTAATTTTTAAACCCTGAGCGAGATTGGACAACGCCGTTGCCAATAAGTGGCACCAAATTTTGCTTACTTTACCGCCCACTCCTTGATTTCTAATTTACTATCCTAATAGTGACGTCCATTTCATTCGACTTCTGGAGCAAGAAAAGACTACTTTTTGCATACATATATGCAAGTTACTAAGCAAGTTAATAAGTACTTCAAATTAAGTGCAATTTGAAAGAAAGACACTTGGAATCGCACTAGTCGGCCAGACATTATCAAATCATTAACTTTGAGGTTTTGCGCTGCAGTGCCTGAAGCTTTATTATTTTTTATTTAGAGACAAATGGTAAAGCTCACCTCAACGTTGCATCTACAAAATAAAATGTGGCGTGTTGAAAAGGACTTCGCACCTGTAGTCTACATAAAGTTAATTTTGCTAACAAGGTCCAAACTTTCTTGTCATACTGTATACGTCGTAGTATTATATATCTGCATCATGTTAAAATCCTCCCTACCATATTACTGGGATCCTTTTTTTAAATGGAATTCTCTTATTCGAAGCATTTTTTTCGCATTAATTTCCCTTTTTTTTTTATTTACTTATTTATTTACAGTCAGTCAGTCAAATAATAATACAGTCAGTTAAAATAAATTAACAGCCGAATTCAATTTACTCTTGGAAGTAAATGTTGTACTAACTATTATTAAAAACTAAAGTACATAATAAGTAAAGAAAAAAAATTATAATAATTCATGCATAAATAAATAAGGAAAAAAAAGCATATACACAACTAGCACATAGGCACACCCACAACCACCAGAGATCCGAGTTGCAAGTGAACCCCTAAGCATTGAAAATGTGTAAAAGCTTGGCAACCGATAATAGTAAACAACACCACTTAATTTTCGAATCACAGTGATTCCAAGTTAGTTTAAATACGACATTGGCAAATCGCCAGTATTAAGCATAGTTGCTTTGATGAACTTTAAAGAGTCCGACATTGATATTAAGTGATAGACATCATTTAGCTTTCTGCAAACAACTCCGACCGGGTTAAACAGCTCATAATTATCTTTGCATTGACTAAGCTTAATGAAGATAAAGTACCGAGAGAAGCGATTAGGGACATTAAAGCATTTGAAATTTAAGGATCCTTAAGCTCTTTGGATCACCTTTTAATGAAACCAAACGTGAACTTAGCTTTACTTAAAGAGAGCTCAATGTGCAAATTAAAACGTAGCTTTTGGTCGAATAGAACTAAATCGATGAACGAATCTACTTTTTGCAACTTGTGTGAATCGATGAAATACTCAGTACTGAATGCCTTCCTTCTTGAGAAAGAAAATTCTTGCTTACATTTAATTTCATAAAATTTAACGAGCACCATGAAACCAAATTATTTAAGTTAATTTGAAGCTGATACGATTGCGATTCCAAGGAAAAATACGAAAAGAGTTCAACATCGCCAGCGTACATTAAGATCTGGTTGGATTTAATCACCCAGCATAAATTAAATAAAAGGAGTCCTAAATGGTTGTCTTGAGGAATAGACGTCACGGGAAATTCATTCGAGGTGATGAAGTTGAACAGTACCCTTGAATGATCTGTTATGATAAGAGTTTATCCATTTCATTAAGTAGAAAAGGAAGCCAGTCGCCTGGGAATTTGGAAGTCAGTAAGTCAATGGTTTCCAACCATTTTGTACCGGCCCCCCCTTTTTAAAAAAAAATTAATGCGCCCCCCTTTAAAAAACAAATTGTTGCGTCCCGTTAATTTATCTATCTGGTATCATTGAAGAAATCGCGGTTCTCAGCTCCTTTTTAATCATTAATCGAGATCGATACTTTGTTTTTAAGACAGCTACCCAAACCCAGTTTCACATAGGTAAGATGTTACAAATGGCGATAAAATTTCTAAAGCTTGGTTTGTCAAAGTAGGAAAATCGTTTTTTACTCGTAGCCAAAACGTAACAATATTATTTTCATCTCGAAACATCTGCTTTAATGTGCTGTCACTAGATAAGTCAGTTATCATTTTCTGCTTACGTATAGTGCTGATTCATTTTTTTGACACCTTTTTGATTTTTTTGGTTTGTATTTGAAAATGATATTTTGGAAACAGCTACATGCCCCCTTGCAAAAGTATCGCGCCCCCCAGGGGACCCCCACATGTTGGAAACCACTGCAGTAAGTTATGGTTAACTATGTCAAACGCTTTACTAAAATTATATAATATACGACGTCTAATATAGACGCCACTAGAAAAACCCTTGAAAACGTCGAAAGTAAACTCTCAGAGATACGTGACAGCGGACCTTCCTTTCCGAAAGCTATGCTAGAATGGAGAAATACAAGATTTAATAGCAAAGCCTACAATTCGCTCAAACAATTTAGGCAAGACACTCAACTTGGCGACGTCTCTATAGTTCTTAACTTTGATATCTGTTTCCATATATTTGGAATTGGAATGAGGAAATTACTCTTCCAATAAAAAGAAAAAACACCTGATTTCAAGGACTGATTAAAAATCGTCGAAATAACACCACATAACTCGACATCGCATAAAACACATCGGGAAAACACCTGGTTTCAAGGGCTGATTAAAAATCATTGAAATAACACCACATAGCCCGACAGAGCATGTTTCAAGTATACCTGTTGGAATCCCATCAGGCCTAGGCGCGCAACTATATTTTAGAGACCACAAACAATGTGAAACGAAGCTTTCTGAAATGACCAAGTTAGGAATCGAAACCAAGTTAGCTATGAGATACGGAATCAGAAGTTGAAAAATTTCGTCTGAAGTATTCAACAAAGAGACTAATATCACCAGAGAACTCGTAGCAATTGAAAGAAACACGCGAGGGATGTATGGAGATTTTTCGGTTAGAGTTGGCAAATTTTATCGTTTTTTATCAACTGAAGGTATCTAGAATAACATATGAATATGCAAAATAGTCGTAAGCAGAAAAACTTTTCATAAATTTTTAGAAAAGTTTGTTTTTCCTATTTTTGTAATATTTAATTGTCTTGTTAAACCATGGCGGGCTCCTGCTTCGAGGGCTAGGTTGCTTGATCGGAACGGACATGGTTTAATACATTACAGAAGGAAGACAGTAGGGTGTCAATATTTCTGGCAGAGAAATGAAATATAATGTGTGTAAACGAGATTAAAGCAGTAAAATATTAGTTTTGTTAAAATCATAATATTTATTGGAGGAAGTTGGATTTGGCACATTACAGGGTTAAGATACCATCTTGCCTCTAATAAAAGTAAATACCAATTGCTGGACGATACGGATACTCATGTAAACTAAAAGGTGGGCAGCGATTTACAATTATATCCGGGAAGTTGGCAAAGCAAAGATCAAGCTGTCTGCCATTGCAATTAGGACTATGACTGTGTTGAAGTAAATTACAATCAAACAATTTATTTATACAAAAGCTGTATCGGATGTTGAAGTGGGGACCACATAGCCAGAATTATCAGTATAGCACCAAGGGACTTGTGACAAACTGAAGCCCCCCAACTCTATGACTATATCGGCAGCTTTATGCTTTTCGGACACATCGGGAACGATCCCGAGGAATGAATTCCTTTATTAAGGATCCAACTGGTCACAACAATTTATTCAACAAAATTTCCATGTTTTGAGTCGGAAAAGACGACGTAGCTTTCTGTTAAGAAGGAGCCAATTTGAAAGTGCTTGCACGCTTCAAATTGACGGATGGAACTTTTGCAGCCAGAAAATTTTTTATGTTATCCTCAAAGATGTCAGTCTTCAGGCTTGCCACAAACATTGCCTTCTGGAAATGGTCTAGCAGACGTCGTGCGTATGAGGAATGATAGGGTTCACAGTTAGAGAATTTTGAGTTGGAGAGAAAATAGACGGAGTGACTACACTTGCTTGTGCAGCTTGTGCTACTTGTCCAACATGGTGACCATCTTTTTACATCGGTAATAAGTTCATTTTACTATACGGACATCCATATCCATATTTAAAGCTCGGCGATGAATTTTGTATGCAGCACGTAGTTGCGATGTAGTGTGCAATAGTCAGTGATGTGACGTAAATGCAAGGGCAACATTATTATTGTTGCCTGTGATTTCAGTTACCAATTTGCACTGCTATGCTAAGTTTGTGCGCACTTTTCCGTCAAATTACACGAAACAAATGTCTGCAAATTCAACGCAATTCAATTAAACTTTTATTTGCTGTATTAAGTTAAGAGCATCAAAAAAATTATGAGATCTATTGCGAAATATGGCTCATCTTTAAAACGCCGTCAGATTTAAGGACGCAGTAAGAATTTTGCTAGCAGTTTGTATCGCTAATTTCTTTTTCTCGAAAATATGCGTATAATGCAACTCCATCTTTAGGCTCTTGGTGTGCTTTCTTACCATCTATGAGTAAAGCATTATAGTATATGGTGTTTTGTGTGTTAAGGATTTAAATGTGAATGGTAGGAATGCTACTAATGATAAGTATTCCAAAAAAAAGATGCTACACGTTACGCTATAAAATATAATAAATTCTTTTATTTAAAATACATAAAATATTCACAACAGTTTTTTTTAATTTTATGGAAGACTTTCCACACAATGCTAATATAATATTTTGAAGACGTGTGCCGTCGTTGAAAATATTATAGTTTAGACTTTACGGCTAAAGGACTGTTTTATTATTTCTTTTTCGCAGGCATGTTTGAAAAGCGCCGTTTTCGCAATTTCCTTATATACGTTCAAGACTTTAAGGAAGACGACCCCAAAACCTATAAAGATTTCGATCCCATAAGATCGAATATGCAAGCCCTCTATGATAAGTTCGGTTTAGATGCGAATACTCAGGATTTCACTGGCCATGCTTTGGCTTTGTTCCGTGATGATGATTACTTGAATGAGCCGGCTGTTAAGACTATACAACGTATTAAACTATATTCCGATTCTTTGGCACGTTATGGGAAATCACCCTATTTATATCCGATGTATGGTTTAGGGGAATTGCCACAAGGGTTTGCACGTCTTTCGGCCATCTATGGTGGTACCTATATGCTGGATAAGCCAATTGATGACATCGTTTTAGGTGAAGGAGGTAAAGTGATAGGGGTACGTTCCGGAGAGGAGATTGCTAAATGCAAGCAGATCTATTGTGATCCTAGTTATGTACCCGACAAGGTAAATTGAAATTTGTTAATTGCTTAAAACTACCTATAACATTGTGTTATGTTTTTAGGTGCGAAAGAGGGGACAAGTTATACGTTGCATTTGTTTACTGGAACATCCAATTGGAAACACTAAAGATGCTCTATCTACCCAGATTATCATTCCACAAAAGCAAGTCGGCCGCAAATCCGATATTTATGTATCTCTCGTAAGCTATGCTCATCAGGTGGCCGCAAAAGGCTGGTTCATTGGTATGGTTTCGACTACGGTCGAAACGGATCATCCAGAAAATGAAATCAAACCCGGTTTAGATTTACTCGAGCCCATTGCACAAAAATTCGTAACAATTTCTGACTATATGGAGCCAATTGACAGCGGTGTTGAATCTCAAATCTTTATCTCAGAATCGTATGATGCAACTACACACTTTGAGACAACATGCCTGGACGTCTTAGACATTTTTAAACGCGGTACTGGCGAAGACTTTGATTTCTCTAAAATCAAACATGAATTAGGTGATGAAGATCAGTAAAATATTGCTTATATAGAGGTCACCCGAGGAATGAGAATTAAATAAACAAGAAACTCAAAACGGTAACATTTTTTCCATTTCAATTCGCGCATATAATCACACACAGAAAGTCACATTCTTGCTTGGTGAATGAAAAATAAAAAAAACATCAAAAGCTTCAAAAAAATAAATAAAAACGGGATTCATGTGAAAAAATGAAAACAAGAAGGTTTTTTTGTTACAGTAAAAATTTTTTAATTACAAATAATTAATAGATATTACACGGTATTTAAATATAATGCAAATTACTCAAATGGAATAAAACACACATGTAATAAAATTAAATTGTCGTCCAATTCGAATATAGTTCCACTCAAATTGTTTATAAAAGAGACGATAATAAGTATCAAAATATCTAAGAAGCACTTCCATATTTATAATTTTTTGTATGCGTACGTCTCTACGGTACTTTAAAATGATCTTCGTTGTTTTTCAGGAAGTTAGCAGTAGCTCCTATCGTTTTATTAATAATTTTCTGAAGTTAGAATAATTTGTTCGGATTTTGCTGACTCATTTAGCAGTTCCGTTATAATGCAAATCGAAGAAGTAGAGCTTTATTAAATACGATACGAACAGCTTCATCATGTTAGTTACGTGTTGCGTTTTATAACGTCAAGGAAAGTGTAAAGCATTCAGGGAAAATCCAAATTTATGATCGCTCCTTCCAATTTGTGCTTGGGGTTTTTCTATACAAAATAGAGGGAAAGGGAAATCTATTCATTTTGTCAAAAGTTTTACAACGCCTAGATTCTGAATGGGAAGCAAGTTCACGCCACAAAAACGATATCAGCTTCGAATTGGGTACAAACATTTTATACATTAGCAGTTGGATAATTGTCCAAATCAGTCAGCATTGATTGAAAATACATCCTCTTTTAGAAGTAAAAAGATTGGGTTTTTTGCTCAAAATTACCCCAGATACAACGATAGAAAATTTGGGTGTAGATTCTCTTGCCGACCACACAAAATCAAAATTACATTTTTTTTGGGTGTTTTAAGATGAAATTGGTGGGTGCAGAGGATTGGGCATTATGTTCTTATTTTTTAGTAATAATTTCAATATATCGAAGAAGTCATGAGCTAGGCACCAAAAGCAAAATCGCCTTGTTTGGTGTGGAATTAAAGCTTTGCTTTGTGAATTGGTCTAATTTTATAAAAAGACAATGGGAAGGTATCAGTGCTCATATTGGTCAAATTCAATTTGATAAGTTGCTCTTAAGAAGTGTGAAATTTGTTTTTGTTTAAAAGCGGTTTTTTAAGTTCTTATGAATAGAATAAAATAAATAAGGCGAAACAATAATTTTCATTTTATTAAACAGAGATATGCATTCGGAAGCGAGAGGAAGTTCTCGTCATAGGTTCAACTCAAGAAAATTCTTGTTGTATGTAATATTATTCGATACGGTGGATCCGGTGCGGTGTTACGTAGATAATCCATGTAGACTCACCCATACCAGAATCAAACAGTTTGCGTATGGCCATCTCAACTAACGTACTCGCTCCTTCAATTATTTTCTCACATTTATTCAAATTCGAACAGGCTCTCAGAGTCCTCAGCAACTCTTCTTGGAGACTCATTACGGTTTCATCCAGTGTTACATCTGCAAACGTATTGTTTAAATAAACTTACTCTCCTTGTTTGTCCTTTTGGTCTGCGGATCGCGTTAAGATGGTTCATGCTTCACTTCACTGACAATATTTTATGTGAGCTATTTGTGTTGTGTTTCCAAGTTTTCATTTCATCAACTTATTCTGCGTTTGCCCTGGACAACTCATCCGGCACAATTTCACATAAGTCTCGGTGGACCAACATACATTTCATTTGAAGTCCCCACGAATCGTAATTTCTCTTAACCAACTTTTCAGTGTTAAACATTTTCGAACTCATCTTTTGCTTTACTTTCGCTATTATGCCTCGAAACTGGAATTACATATTATTCTAGTTGCATACAGCGCTGTTCTAGCCTGTTGGAAGTACTTTTTTATTATAATCTGTCGGAAACATTTGTTTTTCTTTGGGGGATGTTTGATTGAGAGAATTTTTCCATCAAGCCGATCTTGGCGTTTATATGTACCTCAGATACATATAATACATAAAATATATACAATTATAGATGTTAGCTGGTATAAGGTTTATAAAAGAAAGTTGTTGAGAATGTAGAGAGAATAGATTTGCTTTTAATAACTGGCTTTGAATGAACATGAACAAAAAGAACATAAAATTAATCACACGTTCACATAGTTTGAATAGTTTCGAATAGTTTTATGTTAAATGTACGAAATAAAGTCGGAGTCTCTCATAAACATAAAAATTAAGTTTATGCGACCAGTCCTCAAATTTTTAATGCTTTGAAAACGAATTTTCGTCAAGTTATGACCGAGCTATTGCCCACTATGCGTAAATAAGCAATCGAAAATTATCTCGAAAGGATCCGGTCCTGTGAAGGACATTTGATTTACGTTGCACTTCACAAATAACGAGGAGATCTTTGAGAGTAATTTTCTCTCCGCCCGAAACGATGGGTTTCAAGTAAGCACCAGTCGCTGTACATTTAACATTTGAAGAAATTTTAAGAATTTCTCCCTTTTATGTAAAGTTGAAAGAGAAAGAGGAAGTATGATGTATGAAAGAAGAAGTATGATAAGAGAAATCATACCAGCAAAGACAGGATATCTTCAGGAGAGTACATACAAATGGTCGTCGAGGTCTTGATGATAAAGGTATTGTAATCCTTATGATTGATGAGAAGGTATCACCAGCTGTTGGTCGAGATATCGACCAGGGCAAAGCAGATCCTATTAATCCTATTAATTCGGCTTTTCATTTAACGTATAATATGGTGGGCAACTTCTTCCTCCCTCCTACAACTGGATGTGCTGCCATATAAATGAATTGAAAATGTTGCCAGCAGCAGAATGAATAATTTAGAAAACAAAATTACAACAAAAACAACAAATGTAACAATTCTCTCAGCTCTCTCAGCAGTCTCTAAGCATGCACGTTAAGCAAAATGTGCAAAGCAGCCCCTACGTAACCGTGCAATGTACAGCAAACTCAGCAAAGTCAATTTAATTGAATTAATTTCTCTTTAAAAAATGTCGAATATTTTTGGTATTTATTTTTATATTATATTTTTTATTATATTTTATAAAAAAAAAAGTAAAAACATATTTCTTAATACTGATTTTCCTAAAATCTTTTTATATAGACATTGCACGCATATTTTAATTATCAAGCATATATTAATTTATATAAGAAAATAACCGAAAAGAACAAGCTCTAGAATAAGAACGGAAGAATAATTTTCTGATTCTAATAAAATTTTAATTATTGTTCTTGCAAATATAATTTTTCAATCTCCTATTATTCCTATTCCTTTCTATAAATAAACTAAACTTTTAATTTAATTTTCTATAAATAAACTAAAATTAATAACCATTATATATTTATTTATTTGTTTATTCTACTTATACAAGAAACTCAACTAAAACAAATGACAGTCGAGTTAAATTGATTCTTAAAGTAAATCTTAAATTAATTAATATTAAAACTTAGTATAAGTATAATAAAACAAATAAGATGGAAAAAAAGAAAAAAAAGAAAACAAAGCATGTACGAAACTAGCACAGAGCGACACCCACAACTGGTACAGGACCAAATTGCAAATGAACCCATAAGCCATCGCAAACATGCATAAGCTTGGCAACCGATAATAGTTAACAACAATTCATTTTCGCGTCATAATAACTTTTCGGGTTGAAAGCTAGTTCAGGTATGACATATGTAGATCACGTGTATTAAGCAATTTTGCTTTAATGGACTTTAAAGAGTCCGATAATGAGAATAGGTGATAGACGTCATTTAGGTTCTTGCAAAAAGCTCTGAGCGGGTTAAACAACTCATAATTATATTTACATTGGCTAACCTTAACCAGGATAAAGTACCTAGAGAAGCAGTTAGGAACATTAAAATGTATTTCTCCAAGTAATGACGGCGAGTCAATAGCACCATTTATTACTTTGATTACAAAGCAAAGGCCAAGAACAAATCTACGTTTTTCAAGAGACAGCAAACCATTTTCGTAGGAGGGAAGAGAGGCAATCGGATCCTAACCCAAATTCCTAAGGGCAAACAGCAAGAATTGCTTTTGTATAGATTCAATTCAATCTACATAGCACCTATATGAAGGAGACCACACATCAGAGGCATACTCGAGTATAGGTCTAACCAAGCACATCTACAGCCTTTTGGTAATGTAAGGATCCTCGAGGTCTTTGAACCATCTCTTTATAAAACCAAGCGCGGATCTAGCTTTGCTTAAGGAGAACTCGACATGCAAGTTAAAACGTAACCTATGGTCAAAGAGAACGCCTAAATCTGTGAACGACTCGACGTCCTCCAACTTGCGCGAATCTATGAAATAGTGGGTAATGAATGCGATTCTAAGGAAAAAGAAGAATACAGTTTCACATCATCAGCATACATTAAGATCTGGCTGGATTTAATCACCGATGTATATATAATGTGTGTATGTATGGGTCCCAAGCGGCTACCTTGAGGTACGGCTGACGTAACGGGGAACTCATATGAGGTGGTGAAGTTAAACAAAACCCTGAATGACCTATTATGCAGATAAGATCTTACCCGTTTCACTAAATGGGAAGGGTAGCCAGAGGCTTGAAGTTTAACGATAAGTAATTTATGGTTAACCAAATCAAACGCTTTGCTAAAATCGGTGTGTATGACATCAGTGCGAGAGCCACTAGAAAAAGCCTTGAAAACATGACAAGTAAACTCTAACAGATTGGTGACCGTAGATCTTCTTTTTCGAATGTCATGTTGGAGTGGAAAAATATAAGATTTGGTGGCAATGGTCAGATACTGAGTCGCAATTCTCTCGAATAGTTTAGGCGAGACACTCAACTTGGCAATGCCTCCATAGCTCTCAACAAGTTGTCTACTCCCACATTTGTGAATAGGAATAATAAAACAACTCTTCCAACACAAAGGGAAAACACCTAAGTTCAAGGACTGATTAAAAATCTGTGAGATAACACAACATAACTCAGCAGCGCAAGATTTAAATATATATGATGGAATTCCATCAGGTCCAGGCGCACAACTGTATTTTAGGGAACTTAGCCCTTTAAAAACGTCATGTTCAGAAATAACCACATTAGGTATTGAAACCAAGTTAGTTATAGGATAAGGATAGTTTACTGATAAATCGAAATTAGCAGTCGAAAAGTTTCGTCGGGAGTACTCAGCAAACAGGTTTGAGATTTCAAAATCCTCCGAAGAATCAGAGCCATTAAAAGATACATGCGGGGGAAGCGTAGAAATTTTTCTTTTTGAATTAAAAAATTTAAAAAAGTATTTAGGATTAGCAAACAGACAGGATTTAATGAACTGAAGGTATCTGCAATAATAATGATGGTTGAGGGAGTTAAATCTATGCCTTGCCACCGAGTAAGCGAAATAGTCAAGAGCAGAGCCACTTTTCGAATATTTTTTGAATAGCTAGTTTTTTCTATTCTTGTGATATTTATCGGAACAGATGCAGCAATAGCTAGATTTAACGTATTGTAGAACGATGACAATAAGCTTTCAATACTTCCGGTTGAGAAATCAACCCTCAAATGTGAAAGATGATATTTTAGCAATACAATATGAAAATCATAATATTTGCTTGAAGAGCTTGGAGTTGGAACATTAAAGCAGTTCAACGAACCATCATACTTATGATGAAAGGAAATGCACGCTACCGGATGATAAGGATCTTCAGGTAAACTAAAGGGTGGACAACGATTTACACTAATCTCAGGAAAATTTGCAAACAGCCAGAATTATCACTGCGGGTTGAAGAAATCATTCCAGAAAATATGCTGGAGCGGTCGCTTTTTCAATGTCAAAACCCATCTTCTATTCCAGAATTGTACAAACAAGTCCAAGAAAAGCAACTGGATAAGTTCAGGATCAACGAAGAGCATAGTGTCGTTTCTTATCACCATATACGTAAACAATTGGATTGGACGTTGGGTAAAGAATTCCGAAAATGGATAACCAAACCTGAACATTTAGTTGCATATCTTTTTCGATATTGCTCCAGAGAAAATCATTATTCCCACCACACCACGGAGGATGCGCACTCGCCCGCGGAGTAAACTGTCTCAGTTTAATCGTTTGAAGAGCCTCAACTTTCCTTTCAATTTATTATATATTAACGACTCCATTTTCAGCTCGATTTTAGACTTTATGATTACCGAAGGTTTCATCTATTTCAGTTCGAGATGACTCTCTCTGGATTTTGATCAATTGAACTCATATATTATAACATGTTAACATTGATGGAGATAAGAAATAAAAAACGACTGATTTATATATTCACTAGGCAAAGCCATTAGTTCCATTTTCAATTTCACCATTGGAATTAACTTTTTTTTAGCGTTGGGCATCTCCTTTCAGTGATATACCAACATACATATATTCTTTGGCTTTGCTAACTTCAATAAAATATAAATCTCCACGCACTATTAACTCGTTAATAACTTTGTCGAACAATCGGTACGCTTTTGATGTGTTAGAATAACCAGCACTAATGTATTCTTTGCCTCGTTGTTTAAATTAATTTCGCCGACATTTATCTAAGTAAATTGATATAATCCGCGTGGATGGCGGGGTAGGCAAGAGTCTCGACTGGCAGCGTAATGGTTGTGGGTTCAAATCTCAAGTGCGGTAGAGTTTTTAATAAAGCCGAAAACCTTAGATGCTAGTGCTTTAAGACCTTAGCCTTAGAATTTATTCTCTTGCTAAATTTATAATAATAATAATACAATAAATTGATATGCGCCTCTGTAGGTTTTCTGCCACACAATACATAAGGTGTTACTTCTTCCAGTGCCGTAGTTGGATCGAGGACTGCTGTTTCTTGAGAAACTATTTAGTTTTGATAATAATATTTTCGGGGTGAATTTTGTGTGCCATTTAGAATTAATGAAATTATCAAAGAACGCAATAGTTATTGTCTATAAAATTGAATTGTGAGAGAACCAGAAAAATTGGCAACGATTCTATTTAAGCTTTTTGAATCTCCAACTCAAGTTACGTCTTAGGTAAAACTTGCGCAGGCTGAGCAAAAGCTGGTAATGATTCTATTCCAACTTTGAGTATAAAAATAATCCGGTAACTTGGAATGCAAAAACAATCCAACCCTAAAAAAACTGTTGTATATGTGCTCTAGCCAAAGAACGTAATCGATCACATTATATAATGCAATAACGACTTCTCAAATGCTACTAAAAGCTTTTGCCACATTTGAATTCGATATCTTCTTTTTGCGAAGAATGCTTACCACGGATATTACTTCATGGCCAGATGGGCATGTGAGTTCCCAATTTGACGTTGTTGAAGATAATATACATTTCATAGGCTCTCTGAAAATTCTTTCTGGGCGTTATGCAGCTTTTGAGAGCAATATGGACTTTTTCTATACTATAACATTGGCTGGGCATGGATGATTTTTCCCATTTTTGTACAGACACTATAGGCTCATTTAATCTTTATAGTTCTATCGGCTGTAAAGAGCAAAAAACTAATTTCTTTTCTTGCTTTTGAAAATAGAGGAATTTTCGGTTTAGATGGTACTGAAGGTATCCATCGATCTATTTGGCTAATTTTCAATTCCAATATGCATGCAAGAACTTCCATCGTTTCTGCTGGATAATATCCCCAGAGATCCTTTACATGATATAATGGAATAGTTACACATCTGGCTTTACTGAATTACCATGAATTGCGCCTCACTCATTTTTGCAAATGAGGCCACCATATTTCGCCTTAGGGTTTATTCGGATGACATTAAGAAGAACCTTCAAAAAGGTATGCCCGACGGTTTTAGACTTTCTACTTAACCATAGGAGACGAGTGTTCGTTATAGGCCTCAACTTCCCGTTTGTTGAAAGAATGCTAACATATCTTAGCCTTCTAAGGTTAAATAAATAATAATAAGGTTAAATAACTAGGCATCGTTCTTCATTCTAAACGTAACTTTGGCGAAGATATATTAAATATTGCGAGCAAAGTAAATAGTGCTGTAAAGTTTGTGTATGATTTAATCAAATAAAAATGCACGTTAAGTGAAGCTAACAAAGAGTTAATATTCAAAGCCATTGGGTTCGGAAAGTGATTTCAATTTTTTTAAATATATTTTAAAAGCTGATATAGCAAGGCTTGCTTGTGAAAAAGGTCGATTGATCCTATAGAGTAGGTTTTGGTTGATGACCTTCCAAATATGGAAAGAGAAAAGGAGCATTTTCGGCATCTTTTACTTTTCTACTATCAAAAATAAGTTGATAATATGTTTAAGCAAGAAAAAAATTATCCGAATGTGTTGAGATGTATTGACAGTACGTAAGTACTAATGCTCCTTTACAAAATTTCGTTCCGACGATTTTGATTTATAAATAGACTTAAAATCAGTGCAAATAAATAGACAAACAAATAAAAACCATATCTCTTCTCCTGTTTAGTTTTCACACGGCAATATACGCGTGCCTCTTTTAATCTTAATCTTAATCTCAAATTCCAAAAAAAATAATATAAATATATATATAAGTGAAGCGATCAAATTAGTTGGTTTCAAAAAAATGTAATGTGGGGGGGGGCCGCCCATGGGCCAAAGTCACTTTTCAAATGAAAATGTCTTGCATAATTTTTTTTATCATTTTATTGACAAGGGTCACTATGAATATTGGCATGAATTGGAACAATCGGAAATGCTGCTGTTGGTTGAGGACTGAACCGAATTTACAGAAATAAAGTAATTAATCTTTTATATCAACTTGGTTCTAATAAAATATGGTTACATCATCTTTTTATAAAATATGTTTATATAACGTTTATGGCTTCGATTTCCTTGTTAGCGAGCGATTCAAGCTCAGAAACAATCTGGCGAATTTCCTCCATATCCAATTAGTTAGTTTTCACAATACTACTTTTAGCAAGTTGCCACGCTCGTACGGTTTTCTCAATATCCGCTTTTATTGGCATTATTTGGTTCAATCTATCTTCGACTATTTCTCCCGACTCTAAGGCGGGAATGTTATTGTGGAATCTATCGATTAAGTCGTTTATTTTTTTGACGAATCTGTCATCTGTCATTCCACATAAATTCTTATTTACATTATATTGCTAATCGTTGTTTTCGTGCAATCTTCTGCTGGCTCTCCAACAGCTTATTGTAGTCTGAAGCTTCCGGCAATCTATTTCCAGTCAGATTCTATTCAGTCAACAGACCGTTTGCTTCTTGTGACTTCTTTTATTGTTCTCATTCGGTCTCATTCGGTCGTGCGTTTTCCTAAGTAGATAGTCAAATATAGTTTTGCTCTTCGCATTCCTCTTCCTTGTGATAAAAGCTCAGGTTTCCGTTTATGATCCAGCCTTCTCCAGTTTTAATACTCACAGCATTGGCCCAGAGAAAGAAGGAGCTTATATTATATTATAACGTAAAATGTCATTTATGTGTTAGTACGTGCAACTTATTATATTCATTGTACTACGGATAGCGTTAATTGACCGATTCAGCATAACCAAATGTTTTTATTCATTAAGGAGGAAAAAATATTATTAAATAGTTAATTGTTTAATTTTAACTTTTACTTTTTTTTTGCAAGGGTAGAATATACTAGCTGTAGTGTGTCATTATTATCCAGAATAATTTGCCAATCGGAGTTTTTGGTGTATTGTTTGATTAGGCCGTTTCCTTCCTTTTGTAGGCCATTTCCCTTCCGGCTTCGATGAGCTTGTTTTTGAGCGTTTTAGATAACTTAAGATGTCTTTGCAGATTCAATTTTCTTTTCAGCCACCTGATGAGCAATTCTGATTTTGTAAGCATGAAAGTGTGATAGAAATACCTCTTTAAGTATTGAGATAATACATTGAGGCATTTTTATCCCGTTAATACAGTTTAGCTTTAAACGTACCCTCAGTTATTCTGTAAGGGTTTCTGAATTGGTATGGCCAAGGTTCATTTGATGTCTATTAAACCCTGTATGCGGCGGAAAGCTAAATTGCAATTATTTTCTTTCTCTAATTGGGTCTTAAAGACATTTAGAGGGGATTCCAGATGAGGGATTAACTCGCTACAATCTTGTGCAGTACTGTATGCGGTGTAATGTGTATGGTGTTCTAAATCCTAATTGGCCGTCATGGTTTTAAATTCGGCGCTGGCACTAGATTGAATACTGTGGGTCTCTAATCCTTCATCAGCTCTTGCCGCTTCTGACCCAGTTTCTGACGCTGTCATCTTATCTTCGTTGATAAAGGCATCGATATGATTTAAATTCAATTACAACCTCGAAAAAGCACCGGCGACTACCCTCGATTTTCCTGGGATATATGTGAGCTCAGAAATATATTCTTCGATTCTAGCCTTCCATCTTTTTAACTTGGCATTATGATTTTGGAGTTTTTTTTTTGAAAGGAGTTTTTTTTGGATATTTTTTATTTTTAGCTCATAGGAGGCAGGGAGTTAGTTGTCAAAGAAAGACTGTGGAGAGAGAAAAAAGAAGGCTTGTTCTTTGGTTTTTGAAGATAAAAACAAAAAGAATGAAAGAAAAAGCTTTGGATATTTGCGTCTTGGTAAAAGAGAACTTTAATTTTTTTTGAAAGAAATTCCATGAT
Source organism: Glossina austeni (assembly GCA_000688735.1). Taxonomy (NCBI): domain Eukaryota; kingdom Metazoa; phylum Arthropoda; class Insecta; order Diptera; family Glossinidae; genus Glossina; species Glossina austeni. The sequence goes on from KK502557.1 coordinate 538,318, forward strand.
TCTGAGATAACTGGGAGCCGTTCCAAAAAAATAATAATCTTGCAAAACGAAAATAAATAAATAGACTTGTGCTACGAGAAAGTGAGCGTTAATGGACGTCTATCCGGAAGACATTCGAAGAAAGAATTCAAAACATATATTACCAGACAAAATAAAAAAAGTATAAAAAAAATTGGAAAAATATTTAAAAGTTCCGCTTTTTATAAGGGGAGAAAAATTGCAACGTAAGCGGACATTGCCAAGGGCATTTAATTCGAAATTTGGGTGGCAAGAAATTGGAAAACCGTCTGTTACGGATTATATAAAAAAAAAACTGTGATCTGCTTTGCTGCTAATTTGTAATTTATATGTGATTGTCGGCAGCATACTGCGAAAATGCGCAAAAGAGTGAAGTAAAAATTCCGTCCACTAAATTTTTCACTTGTCATTCACTTAGTACTGAGATATCGAAAATTTGTATCATGTTGCCGTTGAGGCTTAAAGTCTAAATATTTTCTTCTTTTATGATGTCGCTATTTTGTGTTTTTATATAACCATTACAAGACCTATGAGCCTAGAGTATTAAAAAAAAAATTTGTTAAAAGTTGCTAATACTAAACTATAAGATCCTGACTAAAAAAAAAATCGTACCTGTATTTTTTAAAAATTTTTGTTTAATTTATATTGGGTAAGACTTCGTGAATGCATTCGACGAGAGACTACACCGAATAAGTTAAAAAAATTTAATTATTTTCTTAAAACGTTAACCTAAATTATATGTACTACTTAACTGAAATTGTGAATGTTTTCTTTTTTATTTTTTTTAAATCACAATGAACGGTTAAAGTTGTGGTAGGATTTCCGGAAGAAGACATTAGGGTTGGTTACAAATAGGCGTGGGCTAGGATAACGGTTTCGATCGATTTAATTTTTGTTTGTTAATAAAATTTTAAATTTAAAGTTTGGAAGTGCACGCAAGTAAAATCGTTTTTTTTTGTGTAGCGCGGATGTTTGATTCAAATTAAACTTCTACATGCACACCAATCCGACGAGCCAGAGCGGTTTATCGCATGCGTAAATAATTGGAAAGAAAATACTACACCTATCCGATATTTTCATACGACAGGTTATAAACACGCGTCGCGTAAAGTTTAAGCTGTTATAGGACCGAAAGATGTTAACTTATATATATAAAATAAAAATGAAGACACTTCTCTTTCCCGCATTGTAGTCAGTAAAATGGAAATATAAATATGTGTAGGCCACATATTTGGAGCCACAGCTCCAGTGTCATTGGGTGCCATTTAAAGTTCCCACTGGAAAGTTTGAAATTTTTGGCTACAATCTCCGTTAGCACATTTTGCTACTTGAGCGCGTTTTGTATTGTTTACGGCGACTTGAAAACTGTGCTTTAGCGAAAAAACAAAATTAAGACGCGCCGCAATTTTTCACGACTTTCGACGTGGATTATAAAGACTGTGCATTGCCCAACTCACTTCCACTCTTGCCAATAAACCACCATTGCGAAAAGCTGGTATAAAAACCACCAATACATGGTCTTCGTTTGCTTGCCGATGAAAATCGTGAAGATTGTTCAAAATCAGCTTCAAAAAATATTGCTGCTGTGCTGTGGGATGCCATATGATGTAGTGTGAAATTGAGGCAACCCTGGGAGTTAGTTCCATCAGCGCATATAAAATACTGCATCATTATTTAATTGTGCAAAAGATTTCTTTTAGTGGACCCCAGATTATTTTGGAAGTTCATCGATTGCTGCAAGCAAATGCAAAGGCGGCACCCCAAAAGACGTGCGTAAGATCGTAACAAAGTAACGAATCACTGTGCTCATGCAGAGCTCGAAGTAAACGAAAGACTCTTTAGTATGGATAAGTTTGGATGATTCATCTAAGCTGATACCAACTTTCAGAAATTAACTGAAAATAAAATGTTCAAGGACAAATAATAAACAATACGAAGTTTGATTGCATTTGAAAAAGAATATAAATTTTATTGAAAATAAAAATTAAAACAAACTTAAACCAAAGTGGAATTATTCCATATAAATGCATTTTGCACTATTCGACAATAATAGCTTCGGCCAGATGCGCATATATGCGTCCGCTCGCAGTGTGTTACAAAAGTGCAACATAGACAGAAATTAAAATTAAAGAAAGAAATATACGACGACACGTTTTAAAAATATTAATTTTTCATAGCCAAATAAATATTTATATTTATATAATAAATATTTTTAATTACATAATAAATATTTTTATTTATATAATAAATATTTTTATTTACATAACAAATATTTTTATTTATATAATAAATATTTTTATTTATAAAATGATTGTGTAAAGTCAGTAATAGTATACAATAAAATTTTTGCAAAAGGGAAGAAGTACATACATAATTGAAAAAAATAAAAAGTATATTAAAGCTAGACATATAAAAGTATATAAGTGTAAGTAACCGAGATGCTTGAATTAGTTAACATAGACTATAGTAAAACTACACATATGGGTCTAAGCGCGTAAGTCGACTCTATGGGGGCTTCAAGATCTACCAAATCCAACGGAAGTTTGTTGGATTTAAAAGAAATGGTCGGTCAAATTAAATCATGCAGTAACAGTGCTTTCAGAGTAAACAACGGTTTGTTTTTCGGAAGCCTTTGGTAAAATAAGGTAAGCAAACAAATCCCGTCAGATCGTTTTTCGGCACGACAATGCGAGCTCCTAAATACCTCTTCTCATAATCGGGTGTTTAACTCAAACAATAGAAATAGTCCCTCTTTGCTAATTCCGATTTAGCTATAGGCTATGCGTATACCATAACTAACTCGCTTTTTATTTCTAACTTGGTCATTTCAGAAAACGACGCTTTATTGTTTGAAATCAGGTGTTTTCCTTTTGTATTGGAAGAATCAGATATCACGTTGACAATTGTAGGGGCATTGCCAATTGTTTGCGCGAATTGGTACTCAGCATTTAGGTTTTGCTATTAAATATTATGTTTCTCCATTCCAGCATGGCGTCTTGAAACGAAGTTCATCTGTTACGAATCTCTTAGAGTTTACTTCCCATGTTTTCAAAGCTTTTCCTAGTGACTCTCGCACGGATGTCGTATATACTAATTTTAGTGAAGCGTTTGACTTAGTTAACCGTAATTTATTGACTTTCACACCCAGACCTCTGGCTTCTTCTTCTACATAGTGAAATGGATAAATTCCTATCTGCATAACAGATCATTCGTTGTTCTGTTTATATTTGTCTCCTCGGATGAATTTCTAGTGAAGCCTGGCGTCCTTCAAGACAAGGCCCCTTTCATTTCATTTATACATTAATTATCTCCCCTCGGTGATTAAATCCAACTAGATCTTAATGTATGTTGGCGATGTTAAACTCTTGTCTTCCTTCTCCTTGGAATGGCAATCATATCAGCTTCAATTTAACTTAAATAATTTGGTTACATGGTGTTCGTTAAATTTTATGAAATCAAATGTAAGCAAGAAGTTTTCTTTCTCAAGAAGGAAGGCATTCAATTCTGAGTATTTCATCGATTCACACAAGTTCGAAAACGTAAATTCGTTCATCGATTTAGGGGTCTTATTTGACCCAAGATTACGTTTTAATTTGCACATTGAGCTCTCTTTAAGTAAAGTTAGGTCCGCGCTTGGTTTCATTAAGAGGTGATCCAATTTTTAATTATTTGGCTTAAAATATAAATAATGACATATATGTGGACCAATTCATCAGAATTTAATGGTGAAAGTTTTTCATGCAGTGAAGTCGCTATAATGGATGTAGAAAATTGTCCGAAAAGATAACGTGTTATTAATGGTCTCTTTTTTTGGATGTTGGGTTTGACTGGACTAAACCAATGAGAAATGTGGCTTATGGAGATGCAGGTGATAGCATTTGATGATTATTTGCAAAAGATATATATGTATATTTTTGAGATATCAAAAAAAAAACGAAAGCTATTATAAATGAAACCCAATATGTTCAGTGTAACAGTAGATTGTTAAGATTTGTAGATCGGTGTAGGAAAGATAATGTAAAATTTGACTGAAAAAAGAATATTTTAGAGAAAATATTGATTAAAGTAAGTTAAAAAGACAAATTCGGATTTTCGTTTTAAAGAGCCCACAGTGAACATGGATCCGTACAAGGTGACAGTCGCCAATTTGTGATTCGTATATCATCTTATCTTTTTCAAATACGCATTGATTATCTACCCTGCTTTTATTTATTAAGAGTAGAGTTGACTTTCTATCGGAAAAAAAGACATTTTTTCCTTGGCCATTGATTACAGCATGTCCGATGGCCAGCAATTCAATAAAAGCAGAGGAGAGCTCCTCCGGGACTCTGAGTTTATGTAATGCTTCAGATAGATGCTTCACCACCGAGTAGCTGTATACATTATATCCGACTGAACCGGCAGTAGCATATAGAAAAAATTGGTTTCAAGAGGTGTTAAAAAATGTTTAATTTAAAAGGCTCTGTTACAAGCGGTGTAGCTAATGCAAATTTGAATTTACAAAAACCACTTCCATTCATATAGTTTTGCCATTGTAGCAGTTGTGACTTGTTGTGTATTTTTGATCCATTGCGCCGAGGCACAATACTCAGCATGCCAACAGCTTCTTCATCTTGATTTGATATGCGACAAAAACTTTCCTGGAAACGTGTTTCCTCTATCTCTCTAAACTGAATTCGACACTCTTGTAACATCCTTCGGTGAACTGCGGCGACGTCTTCGTCAGTAGTTACAGTTTTTAGCAGTCCCGAAGACTTATTGTTACCCAAGATGGTATGGCTACTTTTCAATTTGACTAAAGTATTGCAAGTTTTTATACACTTGTTTAAGCTTTCATACCACTATTTTCGTGCTTACGTAGTTATTGTAAGTATTGATACAACAGAACATAGTGTAACTATAATGTGAGTATTTATAATGTGGTATAATATAAATAATATGGTATATCCGGTGTGCAGATGTTTTCAAGCCTACACACGATTTTCAATTTGTTAGAAATCTTTTTACACTATTTTCTTTTGTGGCTTAGTCCACCGCAATTGGCGACACCAGCGACGCAGGCTTGTTTTTTATCCAACCGTACCATATATTGATTTTTGTAATTCAAAATTTTTTAGGCATGTATGAATTTTCTTAAAATTTTTCGACATATTTAGAGTTTAACCATGCATCGTGTTCTTCTGCAATAATAAGTTTAAGTCGTTAACGCTTACGGTGAACTTTTCAAAAAAAATTATTTTCCTTGGCTTAAAAGATAGCTTTAAAGAAAAAATTCATTACCTAAAGGAAATTTTTTAGGTTAAGTAAATCTCTGCATCTCTGCTGGGAAGTTATAGTCTAATGTCTTCCTTATCTGTTGATTTCTTATTTGCACAACACATTAACGTTGTGTTTGAAGAGTGCTTATGGTTATTTAGAAGTGTAGTTCATCGAGACGACCCTTGAATAAATTTGCGTCTTAGAGCGAATCGAGAAAACTAGATTATGTTGGCAAGAGATTACACACATGGGATACATTTTTTTTTACTGATTAATTTGACAATAGAGTTATGAATTTTCTTATCCACACACTTAAAATCCAAAACGTACGTTGCGGTTTTTTCACAGAATGAGGAAGAGTATTTGAACTGGGAAAGGCACCTTTATGGTCCTAGCATTGCAGAATAATGGTGAAAGTTAATAAAGAATTTATTGTAACAAGAAAAATATGTTTATACCCATTTTAAATATTCAAACGCGTTTTTTTAAAGTAGATTTTTCAAACCGTAAAGTGGACTACTTTTTCGAACTTTTAGTTTAACTCCAAAATTTTTGGAATGATATTCTTTAGCGAAACTCGAGAGTGATTTTAAATATTAATTTACATAATACACGTAAAGAAGAAAATATAGGCTGTTTGTTGGACATTGAACTTTTTTTTTTCAAGTATGTAGTAAACTTGAGTCTAGCAACGACAGTTTTCAGACAGCTATTGACAAGGCAGCGGCATGTTGAAAAAAAAGTTTTTGTTTCATTTCCGGCATTTTTGTCCGGTGAAGAAAAAAAAAAGAAAGAGGAACACACAAGTTGACCTGCTGAAAAACATTTTGTAAAAGCGAAATTTAAAGCGCGTTATATAATAAAATAAAGTAAAAAATGTTGTTCAGACGAAATCACGAAATGGCAACACCATTTCGTGATGAACGAAAAAAGAAACAGTTCGGCAACCCTGGTAACGGTAATATATATAACACGCTAAATTCACTAGTTAAGTAAAATAAAAATTGTATGTGATCTAAGAATAACAACACAATTTAATTCATATTAAAGTTACAAAAAACATTTCTAAATTACCCACAACAAAATTTGAAGTTTTCTCCTTGATTGGTGGTATTTGGGGGAATTGTGCAAATATATTTGCGACAACGACTGTTATTTAAGTTAATATTGACTTCGATGGTCAAATTGAGAGAAAATTGGGTAAGCATCTTCGAACAATTACAGGAAAAACAAAAGTAATTTTAGTCTTTCTTGGTCAACTCGAATGCTATTTGACAAAAACACAGTCTAACGCAAAAAAACAAGAAAGAGGTTGACAAAAAAATAATTGGCCAAACTATAAATACTCGCAGTGAACTGATAAAACTCATAACTTCTATTTTTTTTTAAATAAATTAATTGAGAATCCAACTGAAAGGCAAATCGAATAGTGCAAATATGTCCGATTATTTAACAGTGTCACGTTCTTTTCTTAGTTCTATGTAAATTTTTTTTTTGTAGCATTACGACCTTCATTTGCAAACGTTTAATTAGTTTGTCTATTTCTTGACTTTGTATAGAACCAATGAATCAATACTACAGTGATCTAGTTTAAATATTAAAAACAAAAGACAGTAAACAAGAAAATATTATATTAGAGGGAGTATGTATTCGGCCTTAGGTTTTTTTTGTCATCGAGACGCGTTGACGTCTAATTGACATTTGATTTGATTTTTGCAGCGTGATGTGTTTTTAAGCAGGAGAAGAAGATACATAAAAGAAGGATAATTTAAGGTGTTTTTAACATTAAGAGACACAGAAATATTTCAATACAAAATAGCAGAAGATTTAAACCAGAATATTAATACATAATTGTTAAAATTTCGATCAAATAGAAGAAATAGCCAGAATCGTTTATAAGAGATTTAAATGAAACAACAAAATTATTTGATATATGTGACTGTTTTTCCGAAACAATGAAGCATTATATGTGAGCGAAATAGGAGTAATAAGTTTAAAATAGTATAGAAAACATCTACATACAATATATGATATACTAACAAATATAAGATTTCCGTACATTTATTTTACAAAGAGTGAATATTTAATAAGTTTACACTATCTTGTTATTGTGCACCTTTTTTTTAATACACAACAATAAAACTATTTGTATGCCAAGCTCAGCAGTGATGTGTAAGGACACTGTCCTTCCTGTCTGTTTATATAAAACTATTAATCACATTAAATTGTACGGTAACTCGAAAGCGCTACTTTAGGAGGATTGGACGCGTATGAGACCGATATACCTGCCTTTGCTAAGCTAGCTAGTTCGTGAGATTTAAAAGCGGTTTTATATTGGCTGTTGTACAGACTGTTACAACTACAGCACGTGCTTGCCCTTTAACGAACACGCGAGTGGACGTAATCTAATCTACCAAATGGGCATCCCTTGTGCCTCTGGGTCTTCCTATACCCGCCCTGCATATGGTCTTCTTAGGCTGACGATTTCTATGGGAGACCTCGAAGTTGCATTTTTTTCTTTTTTAAGGTAAAAATATGCAATATATTTTTTTTTTAAGATAAAAATATGCAATATAAAGTATCTTAAATAAAATATCTTTTTAAAGAAACCAACTAAAATAATTTTAAGATCCTTCGGGCTTATAGGACACGACAATACAAATATACTCAGAATTCGGCACAAACCCAAAAATAAAGCCAGATTAATTCAGGTAATTGATATATGCAACTCAAAATTCAACAGCCAACTAATCTTTGGTAACTTAACGGCAATCAGCATTTATTATTTATTTATTAGAAAGTTCATGATACGGCGATGCTGTATCGATGATGTATCGCTGTATCACGAACCCATTGGTTGACATTTTCTAAATTATACATTTGGCGTACAATTTTTTGTACACCTTGTGTTTTAAAAGCCTCATCCAATGTACGCCGTCTTTAACGCTTCAGACATTTATGCCGCGCCTTTTGTAAAGTTCATGACTAACGTTGTCGTTTTACATTTTTCATCGCATACAGTAGCACAAACAAAATAAAAGAGAAATATTTCTTCGCAATTTTTCCTTCCAATTTTTTGGAACTAGTTTACTTTTTTGTATTTTTATTTTTCTTCACTCATTCACTCATATATATAAATGATATTATATTATCACCTAGGTTAACATTGGGCAATTACTGTCCCTCTCCGTGTGCGCTTAACAGTAACCTAGCGCTCCTAGATATTGTATGTGTCTTTTATAGCTCCCTACCCTCGCATTATAGTGTCCCAGAGTGTATCATAAATATCTGTCAGCATATATGTATATACACCTACTATGCAAATATAAATGTACATGTGTCTACGAATTAACTGTCAAATTCATCTCTCATTCTGCACATATAAATAGGATTTTAACCATTTTTTTCTCTTATGCGCTTACAAAGTACTAAATAGCGGCAAGCAAAGTTCAGGAGGCCGAAATATGGGCTTAATTTTTTTTGTCATCTAAAAGGTGACCCATTGATAACAGCATTTCAAAATTTAGGTAGCGGACAACTAGCGTTCAGCGTGATCAAACCGGGATTAATATTTGAAGAAGCAAAATTAAACGACCGTACAGATGAGGATGGTCAAGAGAAAAGTGCAATTTATGCGAAGAAAAATTTTAAGAGTTTCATGTGTTGCAAATTATCATATATGATTATCAAGTCCGTGACTATAAACAAAGAAATTTGTGATTGACTGTAACAAACAAAGAAAATGGTAGGTTTTATGAGCGATGCAAGCTAAAAAAAGGAAATTAAAAATTGTGAAAGCAAAGTTTACTTCAAGTTGCATTCTGGCGCGAGTGATCATATGGCAAATGAGAATTGGTATCTTAAGGACCTTCAAATATTTGATTTCCCCTCTAAAATCAATATTGCGAAAAGTGATCGACGCATTAGAACAATCATTATGGTGAAAAAGAATTGATAAAAGAGTGGGTCAAGTTTTATTTATTTGTTTTTATTTACTTACGCATGAAACTCAACTGAAATAAATCAACAGGCGAATTCAATTGGCTCTTACAAGTAAATTTTATACTAATTAATATTAAAAACTAGTATAAAGTATGTAAGGAACAGTAAAGAAAAAAAAAAAAATAATAATAATTAAATAATAATTCGATTATAAATAAATAAGAAAGTAAAAAGAAAAAAATCATGTACACAACTAACGCAGAGGCACACCCACAACCAGTACAGAACAAAATTATAAGTGAACCCCTAACCCATCGCAAACATGCAAAAACTTGCCAACCGATATAGTAAATAACACCAATTAATTTTCGAATCGTAATGAGATGTTAAGATTAAAAGTTAATTTAAATACGACATAGGCAAATCGCGCTTATTAAGCAAAGTTGTTTTGATAGACTTCAAAGAATCCGATATTGAGATTAAGTGACAGACATCATTTAGGTTTCTGTAAACAGCTTTAAGCGGGTTAAACAGCTCATAATTATATGTTTTCATTGACTCAACTTCATGAACATAAACATCACAATAACAGAACAATATTAATATTAGCTGAGATATGAGATTATTACAAAGATTGTTTCTAATGTTGCGAATGGAAACCCTTGTGAATCCAATACGTTGTTATGGCATCGTAGACTTGGACATGCTGCATTATCTGGCATGCATAAGCTGGTAACTACAAATCAATTAATTGATGAATCGCAAATTGGATTTTTTGATATCTGTGTTGAAAGTACGTAGTACTGAGAACTCTTCAACAACAGTCGGATTCAAACCAAAAGATTGTTAGATTGTACACACTCAGTTATGCGCTATGTGTTAAAATGCACGGAGCAAGAAATTGATAATGGATGGGTACACTCCAAATGGTTATCGTGTGAAAATTTGATGAGTCCTCTTTTCCTTATGCTTTTTCACAGAATCTTAGTAAAAAGTAAACACGAGCAAGAGCTGGATATCTCTAATAATAAGAGTATGGAAATGTGGGTATTAAGTATTCACGCATATATATATGCATGGTTCATCCTTTTGTTCTATTATACCGAAAGATGGAAGATATATTCATTTTGTGAAAACGGTTGCAACGCCCCAAAGAAAGCTTCAGAGACCCCACAAACTACATATATTCCTCATCAGCATCAAGTTCTGAATCGCTTCAAGCATGTCTGTCTGTTCGTCTGGCTGTGTATCCGTCTGTGTAATATCTTCTGTAAACATTTTCTTGGCCGCAAAAACGAAGCTGCCGACTTTGAGACTTTCTGCCGAATTGGCAGAAACACTAGAAAGTCTTGCAAGCGGGTTGGTATTGAAAGTGGGCCAAATCGACTGAGGGACACGCCTACAGAATCATGTAAATTGAGCATATCTCTGTTTTTTAAAAGGAATAAAAAAATGTTTTTTTGCTTATCACACTCTTATGTAGTGCCTGTGTAACAATAAGAAAAATTGACCACGACTAGCTAATTTACAATGAATTAAAATATAATGTTGCTTACAATATCTTGATAACACGTAGAAAATTTCATAAAGTGCATATATTCTTGGCCAATTCCAAATTCACCTAAGCACGTCTGCTTGTTAACCTGTTCGTCTGCCAAGTATCTGTGGCACACATTCTCCTATTCGCAAACATGAAGATATGGCTTTACAAATTTGCAAAAGAGTTGAAAATGACCCAAACAGACCAAAGAACATGTTGATAATGGCCACACGTCTATACGACGAAAACTGCTAAGACCTTTGCTCTTCGTGTTTTTTGCTCGTTATTCGTATTATACAGCAAATATACCGTATAACTTTCCATTTCTATTCCGAAAATAGAAAAAAAATTAGGCGTGCTCACCCAATATTATACAATATGAAAATATAATTCTTTTAATTTTTTTTAAGACTCTTTTAGAATAACGGCGAAATGGTACAAAAGACTGGGTAACTGTTGGGCAGGTGCCCAATACGCAGTGGCGTGTTACCAACCGGACTATGCAAGTATGAATTTTTTATTTTTTTTATTTTATTTTATTTTTATTTTACTTACTTATACATGGAATTCGATTAAATTTAGCAGTCGAATTCAAATACAATTTAAAGTAAATCTTATACTAATTGTTTTAAAACTAGTAAACAATATAAATAAATATATGAAAAAAGAAGAGTAATAAAAACAAAAACAAAGAAACCAAAAATGGATAATGAATGACTTCCTTCTTGAGAAAGAAAGCTTCTTACATTTGTTTAGGTTTAGTGTCATATGATTCAACGAGCACCATGCCACCAAATTATTCAGGTCAATTTAAAGCTGATGTGATTGCGATTCTATGGAAAAAGAAGAAAACAGTTTCACATCATCAGCATACATTAAGATCTGGCTGGATTTAATCACCAAAGGTAAGTCATTAATGTATAGATTAAATAAAATGGGTCCTAAGTGGCTTCCGTGAGGTATGCCTGACGTAACGTGGAATTCATATGAGGTGATGAAGTTAAACAAAACCCTGAATGACCTATTACGCAGATAAGAGCCTTTCACTAAATGGGAAGGGAAGCCAGAGGCTTGGAGTTTAAAGATAAGTAATTTATGGTTAACCAAATCGAACGCTCTGCTAAAATCAGTGCATATGACGTCAGTGCGAGAGCCACTAGAAAAAGCCTTGAAAACATGACAAGTAAACTCTAACAGATTGGTGACCGTAGATCTTCCTTTTCGAAAGCCATGTTGGAGTGGAGAAATATACGATTTGGTGGCAAAGGTCAAACGCTAAGTCACACTTCGCTCGAATAGTTTAGGCAAGACATTCAACTTGGCGATGCCTCGGTAGTTCTCAACAAGTTGTCTACTTCCACTTTTGTGAATAGGAATAGGAAAACTACTCTTCCAAACAAAGGGAAAACACCTAAATTCAAGGACTGATTAAAAATCTTTGAGATAACACCACATAGTTCGACAGCTCAGGATTTAAGTAAACATGACGGAATTCCGTCAGGTCCAGGCGAACAACTGTGTTTCAGAGAACTCAACCCTTCAAACACGTCATTTTCACAAATAACCAAATTGGGTAATGAAACCAAATTAGTTATGGGATATGGGTAGTTTGCCGATAAATCGGAATTAGCAGACGAAAAGTTTTGTCGGAAGTATTCAGAAGAGAGATTTCAGGTTTCAATATCATCCGAGCACTCAGAGGCATTAAAAGAAACTTGCGAGGGATTTATGAAGATTTTTCTTTTGGACTTAAATAACTTAAAAAAGTATTTAGGATTAGCAAACAGAGAGGATTTAATGAACGGGAGGTATCTGCAATAATATTGGTAGTTGAGGGAGTTAAATCTATGCCTTGCGGCTGAGTACGCGAAACAGTCTAAAGAAAAGCTACTTTTCGAAAATTTCTTGTTTTTCCTATTCTTATAATATCTAATTGTCTTATTAAACCACGGGGGATACCTGCTTCGAGGATGGGACTGCTTGATCGGAACGGATGCAGAAATAGCTAGATTTAATATATTGTACAACAATGACAGGAAGCTATCAATACTTCCAACTGAGAAATCGAGCTTAATACGTGAAAGATATAATTTTAGCATTGAAATATTGATTTTATGGAAATCATAATATTTATTTGAAAAAGTTGAATTCGGAACGTTAGAGAAGTTCAATGAACCATCATGTTTGTAATGAAAGGAAATAAACATTGCAGGATGATAAGAATCCTCAGGTAAACTAAACGGTAGACAACGATTAACACTAATCTCAGGAAAATTGGCAAAGCAAAAATCAAGCAGTCTACCATTGCAATTAGAGGTACGGTTGTACTGAACTAAATTATGATCAAATAATTCATTAAAGAACACAAAAATTCTATCAGATGTTGAAGTAGGAATCAAACAGGCAGAATTATCACTGTTACACCAAGTGACTTAAGGCAAGCTGAAGTCACCCAACGCAATGACAAAATGAGGGCGGCCTTTTTTTTATATATGGAGATATCCGAATTTGGGGTAATATAGGAACAGGTTACATATAATTGTTTATTAGAAAATTCCGCTCGAACGGCGATAATTTCAACGTCGGGAGTAGTGGGAAATTCAATTGAATAGGAAGCCATTACCGCAGATATGGCAATTAAAACAGCACCGCCATTGCGATACAGTCGATCATTTCTGAAAACCGGAAACAAATAATGGAAAAGTTCCGACGAATGTAGATCAGGTTTTAACTAAGTTACCATGAAGGCCAAACAGGAAAACTCCGTACTCACTGAATGAAGGAAAGTAGAACGAATTTTCGCGTTTAGGCCCCTAACATTTTGGTAAATGAGAGATAATGAGCCTGAAAAAACATTTAGCTTCTTGAAAGTGAAATAGTTACTGCACTAGTATTACGGAGACGATCTCGAGGGATAAAACCCTTAATTAAGGATTCAACTGGCCACAATGGTTTATTTAACAACATATCCATGTTTTCCATTGGAACTAACATTTTAAAAGACGATATTGCTCTAGATTGGGAAGGAGCCAATTTGAAAATACTAATACGCTTTAAATTGACTGATGGGACTTTCGCCGCCAGATAACTTATTATGTTATCCACGGATGTATCAGGTGCCAGTCTTGACACAAATATTGCGTTTCTGGGAGGAACCGCCGGCAAGCAAATGTCATCTCTATTAGGAACAGTGGGGTTCACGGCTGGAGAGTTTCGAGATGGGGAGAATAAAGAAAGGGTAACCACGCTTGCACGAGCAGCATGTGCGACGTGCCCAGTTTGGTGGCCAGCCTTCACACTCGAACAGCCAAGAGGAGAGGACGATTTATTATTCTCTTTATTATTTTTTGGCGATGATGCCACAGTAAAGTGAGTGACGTCACTGGCAGGAGATACCCTTGCCACTTTAGCATAGCTCAAATCCAAAGGACTTTCCATCTTATTTGTAAATTTTTTGTTACCGACCGACTCAACGTTAGCAGAAACATTATCGTTCTTTGTAGACATTGAGGAACCGCTAACTTGTACCAACAAATCTGACGTAGGAAAGCTCAGAGGTAACGTACCACACGCTACGCTACGAGGTGTAACTTTACTAGCTGGGGAAGAACATGAGTGCTCAATATAACGACACTCGTCAATCCTAGTCTTTATTAGTTCAACATTCTCCCACACGGAGCGGAGATTTTTGCTCAAAAAGAATTTCTCGTCTCCGTGAAGAGTTTGTAGAAATGTATGTCACGCTTTCTATAGTCAGGGCATGACCATCGTAAGCCTTTTGAGAGATCAAGGACTGCATCAGCAGCACGGTCATTAAGACACGAGATGAATCGTCCAGATTCTGGGCCTGTTTTCACACGACATGGTGTAAATAGACAATCCATATCCAGCGAAACAGAAGGAGGTTATGAAGAGAGAAGAAAAAATAAATAAAAAAAGAACAAAAAACTAAAAGATTCAACGACACAAAAATTGTCAACAAATTAATCCAAACTTCCCACTTTCGTTGATACTGTAAATATAGAACGAAAGAAAAAACAAACTGTAAACAAAGATTAACAGAAAAAAGAGACTTGTACCAAGAGCTCTAAATTGTTGATTGCACAAAACTAAATTGAATTTCACGTAAAAGATTAATATATTTCATATTCAATTGCACATTTTATTCTATGAAAGAATTTTATATTATAGACCCGAATAAAGCCCGAAAAAGCTAAGATATATAATAAGAAATTGAAATGTTTCTTGCACAGAACTAAAACGAGACTACAACGCGCACGCAGGGTTGCCAAACTGATGCAGTCGGACGATTTAAAAGTTGTAACGTCCGCGAATAAATTCAGGGAGGGTATCTGCCGGTCTGTTTTTACCTAAAATGTCTCAGTAACGGCATGCCGTTATGGGACATCGTATGATTTTGCGGTTCTTTGTAAATAGCGGCTAGCCGTTAGCTATGCAAAGAAACAAGCAAAAAGACAAAAAAAGGCAAAATAATGCGATGAAGATTTTTGGTGGTGGTTTTCTGTTTTTTTCGGTTGATGAGAGGAGAAGAGATTTGACCGTGGAGGAGTAAACATCAAAAAAGCTTTGCAGATTTAATAATACTTTGGGTTTAACTACGTTTTAATTATCTTGTTAATTTTGTTGATACCAAATAATAAAAATAAAAGGATAATTCTATTCGGTTTCCATGATTCAATTGATTGGGAAATGATTTAAAGCAACAATTAATTATGGAAGAAAAACTAAATAAGAACGATACGAGTTTGTGTGGAAAAAAAAACTAAAGGAACTATCACGAAAAAAGGAGCGCAAATCACAAAGGCAAATATTCAAACTTATAGAAAAGTAAACTTGTTATCTGGAATATTTTTGTAAATATATTCCATTAAAAAGAAAAAAAAATATGAAAGACATTGGAAATAAGCTAAGTAAAAGCAGAAATTTGTTAACTGTGTAATAACTAAAACGTATAGAAAAGTAAAATTATTATCCGAGATATATTTGTAAATTCATCCAAAGCAAAAAAAAAAGAAAAAAAAAAGGAAACAAAAAATAAATGAAAGACATTGTAAATAAGCTAAGTAAAGGAAGCAAATTGTTAACTGTGTGATAACTATGTGTGTGCATATTAGATAAGTCGGGCGAACCAAATTATTATTAGTAATTGATTTGTTAAATAAAAGAAACACAAACGAAAATATTCAAAGTTATAGAAAAGAAAAATTATTAACCCGAATTTTTGCAAAAACAAAGTACAAGGCGATAGGAATAAAATAATTGATAAACGTTACAGAAAAAAAAAAAAAAATGGGAGAAAATTTGCTTGTGTGCTAGGAAAGGAATGTTAAGAGATCGTCATGACTGCCGTTTTTTTTTTTCGATAAATTTCCATGCTTGCAATATAAAAATGCATGTACGAACGAGTGTACACAAACTATGTAGCAAAAGTGGATATTTGGTAGAAAAAAAATTAGAGTGACAACGAAAACGCCATTTAAGAAAAATCCATAATTCTTGTATGCTCGGAGCCGCATGAAGAGGAGTGTGTGTCAAAATATTTTTGCCACAAAGACAGAACTGAAAAAAAAGAAAAGAAAATCGAAATAGAACTACTCACACATGAAGATCAGAATTCAGTAAAAGAAAAAGAAAAGGGGTTTGTATTTATCAAAGCTTGCCTGGGTTGTTATTATTACTAGATTCAGTATGCGTAAAAATTTTAACAACGGTTAATGAAAGGAAAAAAAAACACAAAAGAAAGCCGGTCCATCGAAGTAAAAATTGGAACACAAAAATAGAAAACAAAAAAAAAGGGGAAAACCCGAACTAGGAGCTGAATTCTGTGCAGCGTGCCGAGTATGTTTATGAGGGAGCCTCTTGTTGGTGGATGAGCTGGAATTGGACCGATAAAGGGGGGGCACTTTTCATATTTTTGCTGTTTTTTTTTTTTACCTCTCAATAATTAACACCAATGATTAATTAGATGTACATATCCCCCTGCTGAAGCGGGGTATGGAGTGGTGCGCGTGTGAGGGGCGGTCAAGGACGGAGAGGGACAGTGGCAGCTACCAACGGACGGACGAAGGACCAACGGACGGAGTACAGGACGGGCTACGTTATATAGGGAGATTGCTTATTTATTTTCTTTTTTTTTATCTATTAAATTTATTTTTATTTCTATTACTTTTTTTGTTTTGCGTGCAATGTGGCACGACGGGCTGAGGGCAACGGTTCTCCCGGCCTAGAGCTAGCAGGCCACATCATAATACATTACAAGATCTTTTTCTGCACGCAAACAAGGTGATAATGTGTGCGTGTTTTTTTTTTGTGCGGTGGAAACCCATCAACAGGTGCCCTTCAGGGCAGTGCGAGGCTTTAACCCGCTAAAGACCACCCCTCTCTTTCCCTAGTCTGTGGCATGATCGGTTAGGTATACCTTTACAAGAAGCGTAGCCGTTTAGGCACTACTTAAAAGCCTACTTTGACGCTCCTCGTGGTTTTGTTTTCTAATAATGTTTGCGGCGAACACTCTTACCGGCTTCCATATTTTCAGGTCGTGCAACATGTTTGTCATGAGATTGTCGGGGAGAGCTAACTCTCCAAGTTACGTCTGTAGTCTCTGTCGTTCGTTAATGTATTTCAGACAGACAAAGAAAACATTTTTAGCGTCTTTGATGCACTTACAAAAACTGCAGATTGGTTCCCGGGTCCCGGGTCCTGGTCTATTTTAAACTCATACAGATACGGTCTAAAGCAACCATCTTGCTTGCTAATTAACTGTGTCAAATAAAAGTCTACCTCACCATGTTGTCTATTCACCCAGGGCTGCAGATATGGTATGAATCGGTGCGTCCAGCTACCCTTACTCACCCTGCGCTAGCGCTGTTGCGAGTCTTCGACCAGGCGCTATTTTGCTCGCTGCTTAGTCGCTTCAGCCGACAATGTGTGAAATTCAACTCTATACATGCTTTCTTTAGCTCGCAAGTCGATTGATATCATGCCAGCGATAACCAAAGCCGCATCTTTCGACACTGTCCGATATGCGGCGTACACCTTTAGAGCACATAGCGGGTATGCTGATTGGATGTCCCGCGTGTATCACGTATATCGAGCGCCTTTTTCCACACCGCAGAGCCATGCATTATTGTCGCAGTTACCACTTCTGCGATTAGCGTTCTACGGTCTTGCCCAGGGCCTCGCAAGTTTGGCAGTAAGCGCGCTGGTGACTTTGTTACTTGCCTCTTCACCCCTGCTTTGCAGATGCCGCTTAAACGAAAGTCTGCAGTCGATCATTAGTTCGCGGTATTTTATGGTGACTCGCGACTGTATCCTCGTATCTACCCCTTGGATAGTCACTTTCGTAATCTTCTTCCTAGAAGTAATTAATACCGCTTTTCTTTTTTCTTCCGCCAGATCTAAGTCCACTGACCACAGTCATTTCTTAATCATGTCGACGGTTTTATTCACTGTAGTGGTAATCCCCTCCAAAGTTTCTGCCAAGATGGTTATCGCTAGATCGTCAGCAAGACCCACGATGGATGGCCTAGAGCTGATTTCTGAGGTATGCCTCCAGTGATCAGCCGTTCTCTGCACCCTTTGTACTTTACGAACCGAAGTTTCCTGCCAGTGAGGTAACTAGCCACTATATTTATAAGACACGGTGGGACTCTTCTTTCCTGTAGGGCAGCTATGCCAAAATACCAGTTTGCTGAGTTGAATGCATTTTTAATATCTAATGCTATTACTACGCAACACCTTTTGTTGCTTTCCATCCAGCGTTTTCCTTTTATCGCTTCTGCTGCAGTATTCCTAACCATCTTTATTACACCCATTGAGTTTTTCTTTTTCCAGAAGCCAAATTGGACAGATCTCTAGAGCACTTCAGCGATTCTCCTATACTATTTCGAATAATCTTTTCACACACCTTGCCTATCATATCCAACAGACAAATAGACCGATATGCAGTTACTTCATGCGAAGGCTTATTTGGTTTTGACAGCAACACCAGCGTTTGTTGTTGCTGGAAAATTTGTTCTCTCAAACATGTGTCGAATGTGCTTACAAACATAGCAGACCCAGCCAACATGGCTTGCTTAATAGCGCAGTTTGGGATGCCATCAGGACCCGGAACTTTCTTGCCTTTTATTTCCTTTGCAATGGCAACAATCTCCTCAGGCCAGGTGAAATTAATATTATCTCTCGCCTCAATCAGTGGCATATATGCAAACATGGCTTTCTGTGGAAACAGGGTGCCGATTTTTTCTTCCACAAATTCTGCACAGCTTGGTTGGCCTGGATATTTTAGCTTCTTCATTACCAACTTATATGCCACGCCCCATGGGTCCTCATCTATCTCGTTAACCAGATTCTGGAAACAATTCTTCTTACTGACCATAATCACTTTTTTAAATTGCCTTCGCCTGAGTTTGCACTTTTCTTGGTGGCTGAGATAAGCACTAGTCTCTCTCGATCTCGTCTGTCCATCAGTATACTGGGTCCTTCCTTTTATAGAAGCAACGTCTTGTCATTGAAACTTCGCAGGCAGTTGTAATCCGTCGCATAACCTCCGCAGCGGAGTCCTGTGTCGAGTTTCTAGGTTCTGCTTTTTCCAACACATGCCCGAAGAGTTCTTTGTCTAGTGATTTTGGTTTCCATTTGGGACCCTTGAGAAGGAGTTTTACCCGCTGGCTTTGCTGTACTTCCCAACGTACTGCTACGTGGTCACTGTGGGTATAGATATTGGTAATACCGCACACTATACGTCAGGCCAATGCGCTGCTTGCTATGGTGATATCGAGCTTGGCTCGAAGGCCGTCCCTGTTGAACGTGTTTTCATCACCTGCGTTTAAGATTGTCACATAAAACGACTAGTGCTAGGGATTCAAGCACTACTCTACCCTTAGCGTTCGTTCATTTGCTACACCAATCAGTCGCCCAGGTATTAAAATCACCGGCGATAATTACCGATATTTTCTTCCTGGCGTCGGTACATAGCTGATCTATTTGCCTTTCGAAGTCCGCTAGGTTTGTACTCGGCGGGTAATAGTAGCTATAAAGATAAATCTCTTTGTATTCAACAAACTCGTACGCCTCCCCTGCTGAGATCAATCTTATGACGGATGCGCGCTGCATTGCCAAAAGGCTTCTGTGCCAGTTTTATCTTTTGCCCACCTGTTTCCGGAGCCTATCTGGTATGGCTCACTCAGAACTACTATGCAATCGAAAGTTTTCCGGCGTTCTGTTGAAGCATCTCTTGTACTGCTCGATAGTGGTTTATGTTTATTTGCATACACTTCATAGCTGTGCATTGTTACTACTGGTGCGTGTGTTTACAAGGCAATTTCTGCCAGCCAGTGGATGGTCATGAGGCTTACCTTGTTCTTTGCAAGCCCCACAACACGAGCTCTTAGTGCAACTTCTTGCTAGGTGACTTTCTTCGCTGCATTTTAGACAGAACTTGCTTCTATCTTTCTTTCCTTTGCAGTTTATAGAGATGTGGCCTTCCTCGAAGCATCTATAGCGTTTTGGTAGTGCAGATTTTTCTCTGATCCTGCTTACTATCCAGCCAACTTTGATTTTCCCGGCTTCAAGTAACACTTTGGCACTTTTTGCTGGGACTGATAGAGTTGATGTTTGTGTACCGGCATATGCTTTCCTGATTGACATGACGGCTTCGTTCTTGACATTCAAGCTGCTGAATAGCTGAAAAGCTGAATATTTATGGCTGCTATTAAATCATCCGCCGATGTCACTTCATCTAGGTCCTTAAACTCAATCTTCGTTTGCTTAACCATTAGTTTGACACTAGCTTCCTGGCCGGGCGTTTTTTGCACGAATTGCTTCTACGCAGTGACTTCTTCTTTTAAACTTTGCTTAAATTCCGACAGCATTTCTCCTTTGAATGTTTTACGTATTCTGGTCACATTTTCGCCAATTTTTTGCAACTGCGTTGGTTTTATAGAAATGTGCATGTGTGCCTCCATCCTTGCCGTTATTTTCTTCAATTTTATACTTACGTTATTTGTATTCTTTATCTCTCCGCGGCCCTGAGTCGGTGGAGGGTTGACCGTTCTTCAACAAGTAGGAAAGAGCGGCAAATTGTCAGCAGATGAGAAAAAGTCGAATATAAATACTTGACAACATTTAAACCTCGAGCATTCGACTTTAAATGTTCCAATAATGATTCGTTGTGTTTGATTTTTAAACATTTATTTTATTATACCACAAGGTACAAAAAATCAAATTTTCTTATAAATTAATAATTTACATCTAAATATATCTAATGTGCGTAGTTGCTGTTAATAAAAGTATAACATCGCTTATCGCAAAGGAGAACATGCTAACCATTCTTTATAATGAACAGTCCCGATATCAAGGTTAAAAAATTTCATTTATCACCTAGTTCAGAAAAATTAAGTTTGATTTTGTTTTCAAAAAAAATCAGAATATGTATGCGAAATCAATCAGAGTTTTTCTAGTACAATATTTTTTTATTCAAATTATTATAAGAAAAAATGCACTTGAAAAATTCCATTCCCCTGCCGAAATTTTCATGCGGAATAGTGAATAATAAATAGCTTTTTAATGTCTTTAGAATGTCAACCTCTTACCGTTTTACTTCTTGATTGTCGAGAATAATTTTCAGGCTTTTTTTGATGTTTGTTGATCACATCTTTATCAGAGCATCCAGCATCATTGCTCTGCGTAAGGCAAGTCACCAGTAAATTTTTTTTTTCGAAAGAAATGCTGAATTCGAACTGCATTTTCTCTCATTAAAAACCCGGATTTTCGTTCTGTCTGGAAAATAAAAAAAAAATATTGTAACTGGGAAACCGTGCAATTCGTAAAAAATGATTGAAGATGATGAAGATATGATTGATTTTTCTATACATAGTATGGATCTTTTGTTAATGCGATATGTATTTCCCAGTCAAGGGAATTTTTAACCAACTTTGCCGTTCCACATGGAGTGATAGCGAAAATAGCTAGACTCAATCTATTTTCAAAAATGTTTGTCCGTGAGCCCAAAGTATTATACCACAAACCTCATTCCATCCTACAGGCAAAGATACGTGCAGATCCCTTAAATTGTCCAATTTATCGGCCAGTTTTATTAATATTGCCTTTGGACTGCAATTTGCAGCGTTTTCTATTTGAAATCTTTTACGTTCCTCCTTTGCTAAGAATTTATCATCCGTCACTTCGCGCACAATTTTACATATTTCGCTACCAAACTGGTAAAATGCTCAATTTAATGTTGACATCAAAAAAAACCAAACACAAAAAAAAATGCACTTACGTACTTAAATAATAAATAAATCTCCTTGTATATATAAATATCCAATAAAATTGTCTCAATTACTCCTTCTCTTCTTCACTTTCAGTTTTTCAATTTTTAAAAAAATTTTTTAAAAATATTGAAGGAAAGTATTTTTCATACGTTTTCTTTTGAATTCAGCAGTAGTTGGCAATGTCCTTCTGTGATTTGCTCACCTTCTTTTGTTTATATACTTGGATGCCACTGAACGACCCCCAACTGAAACACGAAAGCGGATAAACCCACAGAGAAAAAAAAAGAAAATGAAATCTGCACGTTCACACTATAGATTTATACCCTTTTTGTAACCAGTTAAAAATTATCAATTGCACTTATCGCACTCTTTAATACCGTTTTCCTTTCTCTTCACTAAAAAAAATTTCACCTTGACTAATTTTCCAATCGCAATTGACTATGATGAAAACGAAGCACTTAAGAACACGTCCGCGCGCTATGAAATCACAAAGATCACTCCGGTGTATGTGTGCGTGCGTGTGTGAATGTAACCACAGGCAATGACTTAACGGGCGGACAAATGCATAAACACAGACTAACGGACCGAAGAACAATACCAACGGATAGTAGGATCGTTTGTAACAACATGCCGTTAGTGATATAAGTTTTAGTTATTTCGTAATTTTTGCTTTTACAAATGTGGCTGCATTAGTCAGATAGAGGAAAAAATGTAGCCCCACCTCTAAATAAATTACAAATCTTATATACGGTGTACATGTTAATTCAATTTTGTGCTTCACGCTTCTATTGCTCTAAATAATGCAATTTTGGCTTTTACGTAATTTTTAAAGTGTTTGTTGATTTTATATATTATGTCAATGAGAATCATAATTAGTATTATTACTCTTATTAATTCTGTAGTGATACGGATGCTTCCGACTACTGAGTTATATCTATTGACCATTATAACATTTTCCCGTTTTGATTGCATTTTGCTCACCGCGAATATATATTCGAAACGAATATTGTGTGCGCTGAGTTGATTATTGTGAATGCTTTGTCGCTGCACTGAATGGGGTGGGACATACGTATGGGTGAGATTGTTATTGCAACAATAATGCCTTTTTAGATTTACTTTAGTGTTTTGTGGAGTAAACAAGGTAATTGCAGGACTAAGATAGGCGGGTCCATAGTGGTAGTGTCAGAGGATTGGGGGGTTCAGAATGTTGGCTGTTTGGGTTAAAACATTTTGTGGGCTGGAGGTTGGTAGTATCCAAGAATTGGCAACCTCGGATTGTTGTAGGATCGTCATATTGTAAATAAACGCATGTTGTAAATAAAACTTTGACGGATATTTCGGCGATACAAAATTCTCAAGCTATATAAACAATAATAATGAAGTAGAGTGTCTTGTGTTTTAGAATTTTGTCGTGCAGTGTTTTCTCTCACCTTCTTCTTCCTCTGCGGCTGCGACATTTTGGCTTGTGACATTTTAGTGCTGTGATAACAAAAAAACATAATAAAAAAAAAGTTTTAACAAAAAAAAAAAACTTTGAAAACTTAACTCTATCACCAGTTCCGAAATTAAAAAAAATAACCAATAGGTTTTCTTGTATTTTTCTATCTGGCGAGTGCCTTCAATACTCTATATATTAGTGGCCACCATTTCAATCGCGCTTCGGCTCCAATTTTTATCCGACCTAGATCCTGTTCCTAAAAAGAAAACTCGAAAAACTGGTGATTTTGTACCACCGTCCGCAGTTCAAAATCCTTTCATTGATGAAAGATTTATTATGATTAAATTTAAAACACAAAGGAAAAATGTCCAAACTAAGTCCTTTAGTAATTAGAAAAGGTTTATACGGCATTTCATCCGATATTGACTCTATTTTGCTTTTACGTAACGGAACTTTATTAGTACTTGTTTAAAGACATCGCCGTATAACATAATTTTCCACGTTTAGTTACTTTAATTGTGTTGATTCATTCTCAAATCACCCATTGATATGTAAACATTCCACCATTGATATGTAAACATTCTGCAGCTGTTTTTCTGCATAGCACAAAACTGAAACAGGAAGAGAAGTGAAAATTTTGTTAAAGTACATGTTAAAGCAAAGTGGACTGGCCGTACAGCCCTGGAGAACACCTTCGAAAGATTTTCTAGGCACGTTAAAGTCGTGGTTGTTGAGTGAGTGTTGTAAAGAAAGATGTCGTATAGTATATTATAGAATCTGATAATGAGTACGTCAGTACGTAAGATGGCTTGCTTTTCAATGGTACGTGTGTCTATAGGTTTGCAGTCAACATATGACATACATACATAATTTTATCTTCTTATGCAAATACTTGTATGTTACATAAAAGTGGCATCAAACCTGGGGCTAAAAGATACGGTATCAGAAGGCAGTCATCTTGTGTACATATATATTGTGTTGTAAGCAAAGAGGATTTGAGATATTGGAAAGCGGGTACAATTGAAGACCACTTTCAATTAGACAATGAAAGTTATCTAGAGTTTCGTTAAGAGTATTCCATGTACTCAGATATCTAAGGACACTAATTGTTTACTGTGCCGATAAGAAATAAACATAGATATGCAAAGACAAATTTCCATGAAAACAAAAATAAAGTGCGCTCCATATGGTGCAACACTCTCATACGTAATCTTTTTATCCGTATTTCCATTCGTATAAATACCCCGCTGAAAGTGGCGAAATAATCAGTACTTGACAGGAACCCTCGCTCTGCAACAGAAATTTTAATAGCCAAACCCCTTTCAAACTTATGCCCAATCTTATCAAAACTTGAAATGTAACATACGCCCCTCGTCTTAATTATGTTTCTGAAGCCGAAATAAATTTTGAGATCAATTGGCGTTTACAAATTCATAGAGCCAAACACTGAACGACAATCCTGATCCATTACCGATAACCTATTTCTCACTTTTGACCTTTACCCTCTACCACCTACATTTTACATTTGTAAAGTTGAGCACTTTTACAAATTTACAAATGTTAAGTTGAGCATTAGATCCTAAACAATATGGGATGCAAAAATTGCCAATGCCTTGGTCACTATAGTTTATATTTTGCTATTAGCATAAGCATTTTCATTCTTTTTTTATTAATATACACATTTATTATATTAAACCTAATTTTAATTCTGTATTAGCGTAAGCATTACTTATATTTCGGAATTTCTATCAGTTCAAGCAAAATCAGGTAAATCCCCAGAACACGCTAAACCTAATTTGCACAAAGCGCGAATGTTCTCGCACAATGTGTATCAACTGCAACGACCATCACTCGGCTTTAGATGAAAGCTGCTCTAGATGTTTAAAAATTAAAACTGAAAACTACTGTAGCATGAGGAAAACACGTCGTAGATATCAAACCCTTTGCTCTATAGAAGAATCACTACATTTGCTGCAATTGCGACAAAATCCCTTCAGAAAAAGCAATCAACTTCAAATGATCACGCGCAGAATAGCAGACACCAAGAAAGCGACCCTGTCTTAACCTTAACAAGAAATTCCAATCAAAGAAATCATTTGAATATCAAAGAAACGGCTTCTCAAAAGCACCAATCTACTCAAGGCATTCATCTAACCATCGACTTAAAAATATCTTTCTCCGTCCAGTCCAACTTCACCCAAACAAATACAAAAGATCAAAAACTACAAGTACAACAGCAGCACTTTTGACTCCTCACTTGATAATCTAAAGGAAACTTTAACTAATTATAGTAATTTCAACCTTAGCGACATCTCTAACGGCGATGCTTGCATGTCAACCTAGCATACCCAATATGATGATACAGCCAAAAAAAATTTTAATATATTACAATGGCACATCAAATGGTTTATTAACAATTTCAACGAACTATCAATGGGATATCAGTCCCAATTTAATATCTCTTCAAGGAACATGCTCCAGGGTTTCATCCTATTACGTTTATATATTGGATACTTTGTAAATGCTGATCAAAATTCATTCTCAAAATAGAGAAATGGCCTTTTTTTTAGTTGTAGTTGCGGAAATAAATTTGAACAAAAATTTTACTATCCTTTGAAATCCCTTTTCAAAACGGAACTTTGGAATTTATTTTCCACATTATCTCCATTACTAATTGTCACTGCAGACTTCAATAATTGGAACACAATTTGGGTTTCTGCAAGAAACGATTCTCATGGTATCATTTTGGAAAACTCATTCAAAATTATCTTTATATTTTGAATGGTAGAAGAAAACCCTTATCAACCCATCACACATTTTCTCATTTCGGCTTAACATGTTGCTGTCCATCACTTCTACTTCTTTTTTCTGGTGCATCTCAGACGACCTTCGTAATAGTGGTCACTTTTCAATCATAATCGATCTTAACCTTTCAAAGTCCTCCGTTACTCCAGCAAAACACGCCAAATTCCTCCTAGATAAAGCGGATTCGATCAATTACTCCAAACAGGCCGAGTCATATCTGAATTCAAAGCCTTTTAACGGGAACTGCAACCACGGTGCTGTTATTATGTCTAAAGCGATTCGCACGGCTGCTCATCTCTCTATTTCCCAATCCAACAGCTTTAAACGAGCTAGGCTTCCTTGGTGGAACATCACGCTTTCGTTATTGAGGAAAAATAAAATGTATCTATGGCACCGCTTTAAGAGATGTCCTGATCATGATCATTTGTTATTATACAAAAAGGCCAAAGCTCTATTCAGGAACGAATTAAGAAAATCAAAGACAATTAGTTTCAAACTCTTTTCGAAAAGAATTTACAAAAATACACCAATGAAAGTTGTTTGGAACAAAGTCAACAGACTTAATGGGACTTCAAGTCTGAACGAAATCTCTGCCATCTGCACTCCCAATGGAACTTTAACTGACGCAGATGAGATTTCTAATTGCTTTGGAAAAGTGTGGTCCGAATACTCCTCTGACAACAACTTTTCCAGTGCTTTCATCGAAAATAAAAGGACTCCAATTTCTCTTTCAAATGCTACTGACAGATGTGCCATGTTCCTGGAAAACTATATATCTTCCTTAGAATTTGAAAGTTGTCTCTCCAAATCGAAGGGGAGGACACCTGGTCTAGATCATATCCCATACCAAATGATCAGTGCTCTTTCGAATTCAAGTAAAAAGAAATTACTACACCCACATAACGGCGTAATTTTGACTGGCCACATATCCTACACGTGGAAACTGGCAGCAATTGTTCCAATTCCAAAATAAAAAAATGTCTCCATCGCATCGGATTATTGCCCAATCTCTCTTTTATCTTACCTCTCAAAAGTGTTAGAGAAGATTATGGTATCTAGATTATCCTGGTTTCTTGAGTTCAAGAAACATTATGATTACATGATTACAAAGCAACATGTTGGTTTCAAGCGTGGTAGAGGATGAATTGACGCTCTTTTACATATTGATTATTTTACGAGCAAAACAATTTCCGAACGGAATCATGTAACAATTCTCTCAATTGATTTTGGAAAAGCATTTAATAGAGGTGGTCTGCATGTTATTTTAAGACTCTTGAAATTATGGAACGTTGGGCCCAAATTCTTCAACTAGATCAAATCGTTCATGTCGCATCGGCGGTTTAAAGTGAGGATTAACAATCATCTCTCTGCTTCCTTTCCGCTAATGAATAGCATTCCGCAAAGATCTCCCCTTTCTGTCACGCTGTTCCAGATCGCTTTCAACG
This sequence comes from Glossina austeni, assembly GCA_000688735.1. Classification (NCBI taxonomy): domain Eukaryota; kingdom Metazoa; phylum Arthropoda; class Insecta; order Diptera; family Glossinidae; genus Glossina; species Glossina austeni. The sequence continues at coordinate 566,059 of KK502557.1, forward strand.
AAATTAGTAAAATTCTTTGCCGTGTACCGAAAATCGAACATTGTCTCTACGCGGACGATGTGTACATTTTAACAAAAGAAAAAGATAGCACGAACGCAATCAACATCCTCGAATGTATTGGGCGAAAGATCTTCACATGGGCAAACTTGTCAGGCGTTAAAATTTCTATACAAAAATAGAAAAAAAATGCATATTTGTCGAAAACAGATGTGCGATGCAGGAAATCTACTGATGCATATTAACGACTTACCAGTACTAAACGTGCAGACGCTCCATATTATCGGGCTGACGTTTTCCAACAATTATCGCGTTTTCCAAAAATTCTATTTTAACAGGGGTGAATTTCATACAGTACGTTGCTTGGAAAAGCCACGCGCACATTAACACTATTGCCTATCTTACCAAAATGCTTGTTTTAAGCAAGATTGACTACGCTTTGATAATTTATGGCAATAGCTGCAAATCTAATATCAACATTCTTAAACCGGTTTATCACCAAGCCCTCAGAGCAAGTTGTTATGCTTTTCGGACGACGCCTATAAATAATATTATAATTGAAACTGGCCTCCCAACTTTAGAAAATAGACTTTAAACTAAAATAGTCCCCAAGCTTCTTAATTCAAACAAATCTATTCTCGGCGATGACGTGAGAAAGATTTTTATTGCGAAGAAAATTCCAAAGTCACCATCTGCAATTGACTATTGTGTGTACGTCGCAAAGGAATTGGACATTCCCTTAAAAGTTTTCCGCTATGGATTTTGAAAGACTGCTCCTTTGACATCTCGCTGCCTACGCACAAAAAAGAAGATACTCCAAATTACGTCTTCAGGAGTCTAATAGCTGAAAAAACCCGAGTACTGGAGAGTACCGGTCGGAATCTTTTATACACAGATGGCTCAAAATCTTCTGGTCTGCCTCCTGCTTGTGCCGTGGTAGATGCTTCAGGACAGGTTCTCTTCAATCATATATTTCACGAAAGTATTTCAACTTTCACAGCCGAAGCCAGAGCTATCCTTCACGCTGTGAACCTTGCCCATAAAAACAAACTCCGTCATTGTTACTGACAGTCTGTCTGTATTACAAGCTATTCGGAATCCTTCGACTTCGAGATGGAGCACCACCAACAAATTAAGGAATATGATTGCAACACCCAGTGAAAAAATTAAAATGTTATGGGTTCTTAGTCATATCGGTTTATTGGGAAATGAACAGGCTGATCGAGCGGCAAAGTATGCTGCTTCTGCACCTCTAATTATGGATGATGCCATGCAAAAGCTGGGTCGTTAAGGATACATTGGAGGAAAAGTTAAAGAGAAAATTACAGAAGAAAATCTACAATACAATCATCAACACTACTCTTCTATTAACCTTCAATTAATTCCATCTTTATATCCAACAAATGTTGAGAAAATCAACATCCAAACATTTTCGAAAATTTAAAGTATTGCATTTAAAACGATTAACCCTTTGGACTTTCTAAAATCAGCTTCAGAACCGAATATTAATTCAAAATATTACTTTATTAAAACTACTGGGCTCAATATCTAATATACTTTTATAAATTAGAGCCGATAGCCTGTGTTGCTAGCGCTCAATGTCTTCTTTTTAGTCTAAGAATTTATTTCATTAGTTTAAAATTATAATAATAATAATAATTTTGTTATTTGTTATTTATTTTATGGAGCAGTCATATCAATCATATCGTCATTGTTATATTCAGTCAATGCTGCGAAAGACATTGAGTTTATATAATAACGAAATTGGGAGTAGTATATATAGGGGGAAACGTGGACTAGAATTTCAACATGCAGGAAGGACGACCTTCTTTTTTATATTGTTTGCCAGAATTGCGTTTTGTCCAGACAGTGGCATGTATATACGGGAAGAACGGGTCACACGCTTCCTCACTACAAAATTTTCTCAATTATATCAAGCAAACGGGTGCATTGACTTACAGCGATTTCCTCAAAAGACTCAAAAATGATGTTGGGCTACAAAAGGGCCGGAAAAAAGTTATCAGCGAAACGCTTAAAGGAGTAATGCTACCGCAATTTCAGCAAGTGCAAAAGAAGGGAACATGGCGTATCAAAAATTGGGGGAGAAATCGCTTGGCCAGGATCCCAGAGTCGAACTAACGACCAGGAAGACAAAGATTGAATTTAAGGACCGAGATGAGGTGATTTTGGCGGAGGATTTAATAGCAGCTGGTAACACGTTGTTCAGCAGTCTGAGTATCAAGAACGAAGCCGTAGTGTCAATCAGGAAAGCCGGCACGCAAATCGCAACTCTGTCAGTCCCAACAAAAAGCCCTAAAATGTTATTTGAAGCAAGAAAGATTAAAGTTGACTGGGTAGTAAGCAAGATTAGAGAAAAATTTACTGTCCAGAAATGCTATAGATGCTTGGAAAAGAGCCACAATGCTAGCAATTCCAAGAGAGCCAAAAATAGAAGCAAGTGCTGCCTAAAGTGCAGCGAAGCGGGTTATTGAGCAAGAGATTGCACTAAGAGCCCATATTGTGATGTACGTAGAGGAGAAGCTGAGCCTCATAACCATCCCTTTGTCGCCAGAAATTGTCAGATGAGTACAAGCTTCGGTACTTACAAGAGCAGGTATGAACTTGATGCAACTAAATATAAATAAATAGTACCCGAAAAAAATTGGGTGCTTAATGTAGGTGACTTTAATGCCTGGGCGACTGGTTGGGATAGAAAATCGACAAACGCTAAAGGTAGAGTCATACTTGAACACTTAGTCTCGCTCGAGATGACCGACAACACTTACAACAGAGGCGGTCGTGATTCGTTTATTTATTTATTTATTTACACATGAAACTCAACGAAAATGAATTAACAACCGAATTCAATTGACTCTTAGCGATAAAATCTTACACTAGTCATTATTAAAAACTAATTCAAAGTATATAAGAAGTGAAGAAAAAGAAAGGAAGATAATTCATGTAAAAATCATGTACACAACCATACACAGAACCCGGGGCTCCGCTTTATAGCTGAGACCGGCATTAGTCGCCCTCTATCTTTGGTATAATCTCCTTGCTCTGTTGCATTGACTTCTTAGTCCAGCTATCTCGTCGGTCCACCAGAACATCGGATCTTTTCATTTATAAAATCAATGTTTTATCTTTGATCCATCGCAAGCTATTATAATACGCTTCATAACTTCTGCAACGAAAACCTCCTTATCTAGCGGTTTTGTTTTTCATTTAGGGGCTCTGAGAGGCCATTTCACACTCTTTACAAGTTGGTTCCATTACAGGTCACAAATTATTGCTGAGTGATCGCTGTGGATATAGCCATTGCTAATACTCCACGCCATCCACGAAATCAGCTCCCTTCTAGCCGTGGTAATGTTGATCGCGGACTCTCCGTCATTCAGCACTTGAGAAACTGTTTACTGTTACCGGTTATTAAGCTTTTGCATGTTTGCAATGGCTTAGTGGTTCACTCGTCACACGGATCTTTTGTGCAAATGGCCTTAGACAACATGGCAGCATCATGGTCACAATTCCCGTTAAAAGTTTTCGAATTCAGAAATGACTAGGCATGTTTGAAGTATCCAATCCGCTTTATCTAAGAGGTATTTAAGTTGGTTTGCCGGAGTAAAAGAGCAGTTTGAATGGTCAAGATTGATTATGATTGGGTTTAGGTTTTTTGTATCGCTATGGCCTGTGAGTTTGAGTTTAAATTAATGCATTTGTGGGGGATATTCGACTTTATAAAAACATCAACTCGTTGTTTTGAATATCAATTTTGATCAACATTTATGAAGCATCCAGTGTATGACTTGGGTGGAATAGGATTAAAAGAATCTCTACAATAGGTCTCTTAAAGGGATCTAAAGGTTGGGTTAAAAT
>KK502557.1:572029-600306 GCA_000688735.1 Glossina austeni
TTTGTGATTTACTACTCTTTTGTTATTAAATGCGTACCACTGAACTGTGGTTAGGACAGTATAGGTTTCATTTACAATTCTTAAGAGATCTATTTACAAATTACAAGAATTTATATATATAACGCTTTAACTCTTCTTCTGATCTTGTCCGTTAGAATAATGCAGCTCAACTCTTTCGACTGGACTCTCTCGACTGACTTTGCCTTCCACAAATCTGCTTATATACCCTTTTATAAGCAACTTACCATTATCTCAATTCATTGAGACATTTTCAATCGGGTAATCCGTTTTTCCGCTAAATTCTCTGCCAATTTTTGCCAATCTTTTGAGCAGTCACCAGGTGTATGGCGCAGACAACGCGCCAAATTCTTTAGAATTTGGTTTCTTAGAAAATCGACTAATGAAAATTCAAATTATCAAAATATTGCATTTTCGTAACAAACTAATGGGGACGAAAGGGCAATCTGTCAAATGACTGCTAATTAACAACATTAATACATGAAATAAAGTCAAATAATGTGATTTTTAATAAATTGAAATAATAAATTTTGTTGCGTTCCACTTCAAGAAAAGAAGTATTAGCATAGGGTTAAACATTTAACTCCAACTAAAAGAGCAATATGTAAAGTTATTTCAATAATCAATGGTAATTAAAGTCCAACTTCAAAAGAACGCAGAGGGGCTACACATGCATACATGTGTGTTCACCTTTTCCTTTTATTTTTGATTTTTTTTACCACCCGCGCTGGGCGCCATTTTGTCAACGGCATAGCTCCTTTGCGGTAGGGCGTTAAGAAATTTACGGCTTGTCGTGCCGTATGACAAAAAATATAAAGCGAAATAAGACAAAAAGGAAGATATGATGAAAAATCCGTAAGGAGCTCACACGGTGCGACCGACGATTAAGTCCGTCTGTGAGGTTCACTGTCGGTACGGTTCGCTATTCGTTGGTCCATTCCTAGTCCGTCAGTGCATATTCCCTTAACGCACCTTAACGCACGCACGCTCACCCCTACTGCGCTTCAGTAGTAGTGTATACCGCTTAGCCAAGCATTATTCCTTTTTTTTTTCTTTCTTTTTATTTCCTCTTTTTTTGTTTTTTCCTAATGTATTTTATTATACATGCGAATAAAATAAAAAAAAACTTAAATAACATAAAAAACTGATTCCTTGCTGATGATGTAGTTAGATGATGGTGACTGCTTCACTGACTGCCTGCAGAGGATGTATAAGATGCATGCCCAATCTTTCTCCCCTTCCTCGTTCGTAGGGCGTATGGTACTGAATAAACTGATACATAAAAGCGGTGGCCAATCTCCACAACTTTGTTTTAGTGATTTTTATAAGTTCTTCGTGGGGGGTTCCAGTCCATCTCATTAAGTTTATTTTCCATGCTTCAAATATTCACTGCATCAAATATATTAGAAGCTTCCTTCACAGTTAAAACTGTTTTTGCGGCAAGGATTTACCGTCGTAAGAATCAAAGCCTTTTCTTTTCGTTCTTTTTATTTATTTATTTTTTTCTTTAGCAAATAGAAGTACACAATTCATCCCAACTATGCTTTAATTCAACTCAATATTATGATAGTATATAATTCAATTCAATATTATTATAATAAAAGTTTTTTTTTATATTATTTGCGATAGTATTAAAATCAGAAAAGTGTTGGGGAATAGTTTTTATTTCTACATATTTCCACCCCTTTTTTTGTTTATTTAAAAATGGTATTTTTGTAGTTAACTTGTCACTGTTCTCGTTCTTTCTGCTGCTCTCTTCCTCAACAATTCATTTGTTTTTTTCTCTTTCATTCTGACTAAGAAAAAATTTATTTAAAATTTTACTGAAATGCGTCTTGACTAACTAAAAGGTCTTGGCGAGCGTTAGTACTTCATACTTCTTTCCCTTTTTTTTTATATTAATATTAACAACGTTAAGTACATCTTCGTAAATCGATTGTATGTGTAAATGTACATGTATGTTAATAGTTTTTTTAATCTTCGCACGATAACATGTACTTACGCATATTATTTTGCACAGGCTCCCGCGATAAGAAAACCTGAGCAACTTTTTTTTTAAGGCTATTGAGGTTTTATAGTTTAAACGATATTCAAAAGTTGTTATTCTTTTAGTCCGTTTATGGTTACGAAATCGTGGCTTTTTGTAGTTTCCAAAAAAAGAAAAAAGGATTATGGGGGATTGATTCGACTTCTGTGATATTTGGACTAAAAGTTTATTTAATTATTCACCCCCTTTTTTTCTTTTTATGCCGTCTTCCTTCATCAACTCTTTAGAATTTTTTTGTGCGCATGATTTTACTCTGTTTTTTCTTATAGCGATAAAAATTCTTGTCCATTGCGTTAGTAATTTCCTTTTCACAAACCAACTCAGAATCGCGTTCCTCACCGCACCAAAACCAACATGAAACACAACTCTTCTCAGCACAAACTCTAACTTACTCTCTCCGCACAAAACTAAATTGTTTTCTTCCCCAAGCCATTAAAAGAAAAAAAACATCTATTCGAACTTTGGACTTTCCCTCTTTTCATAATTCTCTCTTGCATAAGAGCGTATTATGAATAGAGACTTTTGAATAACCATGGCGTAGGCAATTGGCAATATTTCGTTTTTTTCTTCAGTTCGATTCCTGGAAACGTAATTTGAAGTGTGCTCTTTATTTGTAAATAGGGAGTGAAATTTTACAGAAGCAGGTTTTCAAAACTCGCAGAGGATTAAGACGAGATCCTAGAAAATTTTTAGGGGAACGTTCAATTTCTTTCTTCCTGTACCCAATTTTGCTGATATTTCGATTTTCTTGGCAATAATAGCCTTTTTCAGATTTTCGCCAAGAATGTATTTGCTTGAGTTAAGGAGCATTAGGATGATTTTAGCTTTTAATTTATAAAGTTGGGAGACCAGTGATATAGTTGATAGACGAGCATTTTGCTAAGGCAAGTAACGCTGTTAACTCGTGCATGGCTTTTCCAAACAATCTATTGTATAAGGTTAAGACCTTAAAGATTTAATTAAAATCATAACTTAAAAATAATCTATATAAACATTTATTTGTAGTTTGAACCGTTTGTTTGAACTGTTTCTAATTTTTACAAACGACGTATAAATATACGATTTATCGTTGTGTGTAGATTTATGCAAAAGTCACACGTTTCCAAAGCAAAGATGCATTGGTGTTTATAAACGTTAGTATTACAGTATTTAGTATTTCGAAAATTGGACTATTGTTTTTGAAAGTTTCTCTTGGTCGTTGGCGTATTCTGCAGCAAGAGCGAGAGAGTTGCTAGAGCCCAAAGAAGCTGGAAGAATTTCAAATGTTTGTGCGGCGCTGAACAACGTTTGCGTCCACTAGCAAATGGGAGGAGGTCATTAAAATACTCTATCACTCCTGACGACCTATGAGGTGTTGATGTTTGTGTGGAGGCAATTGGGTAAATACATTAGTCGATTGTTGACATGAAATTTATAAACATAACAATCCTAAAAATATAGTTACAAAATTTACATAAGAATTAAATAAATACTGAAAGTAAAACTTTTTTATATTGGATCTTTTTTTCATTTGTGGATATATGAGCAAAAAACAAAAAAGATTTTACATGCTGAAATGGATGAGGAAATTTAATATAATGCTAAAGAAGACATTATTTATATGAATTAACACTATAACTGTTAAGATTCATTTTTACGGAAATCTGTAAAAAAGTATATATAATAGTAAACATTCTCTGGAATAAAAAATCTAAAATTTACACACTGAATTTAACTTTATTACTTTTTTCACTTGCAAAATTCTACTTAATTTTCTATTCATTTCATTTTGCAGGCTTGTTATTGTTTACCATATGTGGTTTGTTTATACAAAACAAATAAACGGCAGTTGTGTTCTCATTTTTCACGCCTCTCTCAGTTATTAACGCAATGGTATTGAAAATTTGAGTAGAAGTATTTCAAAGTATTGGAAAGCTGGTGATGGTACCTAATTATCCCCTTGGCAATAATCAATTGTCTCCTAAAAAAACCAGGCGTTGATTTCGGCAAAGATCGTTTGCATATATGATTACTCCTCTGCATGTCCAAGATTTCGGTGCCCTAATAACGTAGTACATACATACTTCATACAAATTTCCACCAGACTTTGCTAGCAATTGCATCGTTTCAATTCATACGCGCGTGCTAAAGCTAGTCGCCTTTTCTATCAAATAAATCCCACTTTTGACTTTGAACACCTATCAAAGGCTTTCTTTAATTCCTGGCAGATCAAAATACTTTAGAGAATCATCAGCGGCTACACTTATCATAAAATATATTTAAAAGCGGTTGACGCAGCACCAAATGATATATGTGAACTTTGCAATACTAGCGAACCTCACCACATCTCACCATCAGATATCCTGACGTCAAATAAGCGCTGTCGTCTTAGTTTATAAATCGATTTTTTCACATTGCATTCTTTAAATTTTCGGCTTTGGTTTTGTGTGGAGGTTGTGGTTTCTATGTTGAATTCCGCTATTTTTCCCACAAAATTTTCAACGGATTTACGTTTTGTCATTTATTTGACCGACAGAAAAGGCATTTCGCCTGAATTGAATGATTGGGAAATTTGGATAAAATATTTCCAATATTGTTTCAACACAGCACCTTCCACACCACATAAATACCGTCCCTATGAATTATTGTTTGCAAGACCATTATAACAACTAACAAATCCCAACACAAACACTGAGCCTCTGTACAATATAGATGATTACGCTAAAGAGACTAAATATAGATTAGATATAGCATAAGCGCACGCTAGAACACTATTAGATAAGGAAAAAGAAAAACAAAAATAAATTACGTCAAAAAAACTAACAATTTGCTACTAGAAGTAGGTAATTTAATATTACTAAGAAACGAAGTAGGGCATAAGTTACAAAATAAGTATTTAAGCTCGTATAAGGTCGTAGATGATTCCCCCTACGCAAGGAACCGCTATCCCAAAGCCCGGCAATGGGCAATCATCCTTCACGCCGATATATTATAAGCCCATCCTCTCCCCATAGGGGACGATTTTGACACAGTAGATTTCTAAGAAGAAATTGCAGAAAGAAGATACAGGCGATAGTACAGTAAAGCAAAAGCATTAAGGAACGTTTCGACAAATCGTATAAATTTTTTAATATCGATACGCCCAGAAGCGCAGACACAATAACCAGACATGTACAAATACTTGTAGAATGTCTTGAAGAAATACGAACAATATTGAATGTAAACTACGAGCGATTCACGTCAACGCACAGAAGCACAGCGGACAAATACTTCCAGGAACTACGAGGACGGATATTAGCCGTCACAAACAGAAGAGGGATAGAAATACCCTTAAGTAATTCCCTCCACGAAACTATAAAACCACATCACCTTACAACAACAAAATCTTCCACTGATCACATGCCACAAACATTAGTAGAGTTCCTCAAGACAGCCTCAAGTCTTATCCCTGACTTCGATGACAAAACTGAAAATCTACAAAGCTTCATAGACGCACTAGAATTAGTAGATTCACATGAAGATTAGTACACACACATGAAGTAGCGGCACTCGCACTAGTAATAATCAAACTAAAAGGCGCCGCCAGAAATTTAGTAAGTCAGGAAACCACATTGATACAAATAAAGGACACGTTAAAAATAAAGCAAAAGCAGAATCAGTAGAGGTTGAGACAGCCAAAATCATGAACCTACAGCAACGAAATAAAACAGCGAACCAATACGCAAAAGAGATGGAGGGCCTAACTAAGACTCTGGAAGGAGCGTACATTGCGGATGGACTGACAAATACGCTCGCTACCAAATATAGCACCCAGCAAGCCATTAAAGCAATGACACGAAACTGCTGCATAGATAAAGTCCAACTTATCATAGAGGACGATTAAGCTTACATTAGATATAGCATAGGCTCGCGCTAGGATGCTATTGGATAAGGGTAAAGAAAAACAAAAAATAAATTACGATAAAAAAACTACAAATTTTAAACTAGAAATAGGTAATTTAGTATTACAAAATAAATATTTAGGACCGCATAAGGTCGTAGAAATTAATGATAACAACAATATTAAAATTGAAGACAATAAAAATAAAAATCAAACAGTACAAAAAATAGGTTAAAACTATATAAAGAAGCTACATAAATAATCTAAATAAAAAAAAAGTGCAAGGCGCCTACACAAACAAACACACAAAAAATTTTTTTCTTATTTAAATATATATAAAAGTATTTATAAGAACCCTACACAAAACACTAAACAAAAAAAAAAATATGTATTTATATTCATAACAAGAACACGGTAGAACAAATAACATCGACAATTAGTAAGCCCAAGAATGATCATTTATTGTTAAAGATCATTCTTCCCAAGAAGAAAGGTGTAGCATTATCGTTTCACCGTATTCTACTTATTACTCACTTATTAATCACTTACGATAAGTTTACATTTTCTCATATCTCTACATAATGTATATCTAGCTAGTACCTACTTAAAACTACTTTGCTTGCAATCCACATTAAATGTAATGCCCTAATTAAGATAACTGACGTTTGCGAAATTTTAGTAATAACCTAGTTTAACACTTTACTATTTTGCTTAAGCTGGCACGACAATTTATTATATAAGGCACTGACCACAGTTCAGTTAAAAAAGAGAAATATTTTATAGAAGTCAATAAACAAAACGTGAAAATATTATCAAGCGGAATCTTTATTTGAGTTTCACTACAATTTCTTCTGCAAATAATTTCTATTACAACTAAGCTTATGGATGTATACGCATGTTGAAAAACTATTTTTTACTATATATTTTTTTTGTTTACTTCGCCGAAAGCAAAAAAAAAGTGCTTTTGAAATTAAACAGGCCTTGATATTAACAAATCAATGTACTTTCATTCGACACTATAATCTGATTGTGAGAAATATGTATATGGGCATATCGACGCTGCATACCACTAAAACATTCGGTTATTCGTTTGTAAAATTGAAAAAATAAACATCATGTTTTAACTTTCCATTTAAAATTTCAGGGGTTCGAGTACAATTACATTGGAAAGACAAATTAGCATGGCTAGACCGTTTACCTTGTAATAATTTAATATTATCTAGATCGCGTCCTTTTTCTTGGACTGTAGAGCGATCGCTTTAAAATGAAAATTATGGTAAAGTGAAAATACTGGTGATTATCACCAACAAAAATAACACATTAGTGTTGAAGATACGAACTTAACAATTTTTAATTTTTTAGGACTGATTTTGCTATAGTTTAGCACAGATTGATCTCTCTCAATATTGTCTGTCTCCGGCACATGTGGCATGTGCGTACGGTTTCTGCACAACGCGGACATGCTCCATGGCCGCAAAAACAAGCAACATCACGTGTTCTTTCCATACATATACAAGAATAGTGCGATTCTTCATATTCCTGTATTTTATTTTCTAAATAGCGTAATCGATTCACAGATGCTGTACTTGTTGTATCAACATTACACGGCCATTAGCGTCTATTCTTCGCTCTATATGCATCCCACATCGCAAGCACATCTTCATTCGTTTACCACAATCTTCACAGGAAATTTGATGTTGGCAGGGTTCAAATTTGATTAATTGCAGGACTTCGTCGCATACAATGCATTCCCGGGGCCCAATTGAATTATCGAAATCACAAATCGCATAAATTTCGGGTGAATCTTTTTTCATAGGTTCAGCTGCTTGCAGAAGATTTGTTTTTTTAATGGCACACAAAGGCAATATCTCCATCTTCATCCCGCGCCGTTATATCGCATCCTAGTTTCACCAACTTTTCCATAGCTGCTGAATGTCCTTGTGAAACAGCCAATAGAAGAGGTGTTTGACGACGGTTGTTATGTATGTTTATTTCTGCTTGCCCAATCTTAATTAATACCTCTACCACGTTTGCATGTCCGTTAAGGGCATGCAATCAATGTTGCCCTTATGTCCCAGCCTATACACATTACTTGAACCAGAAACCCAAAAAACATTCACCACACTTCTGCAAGATTTATTATCCCAACCGCGAATCTCAATAACACGGCCAGTTTTGCCTAAATTTGCAATTCAGACACCATCGTTAATGTAATTTCATGTAAAATTTTCTTATAGGCGCTAATTTATGTTTGGATAAATCAATTTGTATATACGTAATAAGCGTATATACATCTCTGTCATGAATTCCTTTGGGGTTCATTCAAATTAAATAATTTTTCTGGCACTTGTTTTGCTAAAGGTTCCAAACCAATGCCATCACAATCATATATCTTTTTCTTATCTAGGTAAGCAGGTGGGTGCGATTCAAAATACATATCGCATATTTTCTTAATAAAATATCAAATTCTCTATTAAATTTTATTATTTTATGTTACCTCGCCAAATACTATGTACTTTTGAAAGGGAAAATTCCGATCATCGCTGGTTTTTAGGAAATTATAGGCGTTTTTATAAGCTTCATAAAAGATGGGCGTTTCGAACATCAACAATTTTTTTTGGTAAATATTACCAATATTGTACTGCTTAAAAATTTCAATGTCAAGCTATAAAATAATAGAATAACAGATTAAGGAGCCTTTTTATAAGTAATAGTATTTCGTTAATAATATTTACCATTCCATAAGCAATCTTCACTTGTATATATAACAGTAGCCAAAATAAGATTATCGAATTCCGTGTTTGTGCTAAAATATAACAGGGAGCCGATTTTAATATTCGATAACTGCTCATATAAACTACGCGGTACTTGTATTGTTTCGACATTGCATGGTCTCTCGGAGCCCAATACATCCACGTGCATAAAGAAACATATCTATACCGTTCATTGTGCTCATTTTTCGCAATACAAATAATTTTACTTTACTTGGTCCAACATCAGGATCAGCAGCCACTTTGCATTCATCTAAATAAACACAAATATAAAATTTGCATTACTTTTGATAATTAAATAAAAGTTTAAGTAAAATTAAAAAATGCAACGTACAAATTGACTCCAAGCGTTTAACACTAGGACTAGTACGCACATAAAGATAGCGCGTCACCATCAAGCGTAAAACTGTAACAATGGCTGGGATTAGAAGACAGTAATTGACAATAGCGAAAAACTGAGAAGAAAAAAACATAATAAAATAAATTCGAATACGAAATTCTCGCCGCGTATTTCGTATTTACCATCTAGGCAAAAAATAAATCACGCCGGTTAGCATAACACTGGCGAATATGAAGAGCACGACTCTAAGAAAAAGAACGAACAGATTTTCCAAAGCATGAAAGTAAGATAAATATGCAGGCTACATATACAGGATACAGGATATATACAGGAGGTCTAACGGCAGCTAAATTTATATCGTGATCTTCATCACTTGACGTTGATTTACCTCAAAATGAAATATCATTAATAAAAAATCCATTTAAATATATTCTAATTATGTAATTATGTGACATTGTGGGCCACTCCGTCCCGCAAATTCTTCCCGCTCAGCACTAATTGGATGAGGTATCCGAGCAAATTCCTCCTGTGCTCTGTCCCAATGCTACAGGACCCTTTTGCGCGGAAGAACTCAGCCGTTTAATAATGGTTGTTCAATAATGGTCGCCTGTCCACTCTTCCCAATTTGTGTATCCGGCATATGCACTAGAATTATGGCGTATAAGAGGCGTACGCCAAATAGAAGACTTCCTGCACTTCTTCTTTAGGGAACTCTGCCTGCAGATACTCACTAGTGAGCATGTCGTTGTTTTCCTTGATCAGGGCGGCAATGTCACCGTACACCTCCCTGCACGTATCCTCTCTCTTTATCGTGAGATCGTGCAGACATTGTTGGCACCTTAGCTGCTCACGGATGTATTTCGCTATACCATACCCCGTGAGCAGCCGGAAGTAGTCTTCCTGTTGCGGATTTAATTGGCCCAACTGATTTATCACGTCACAATATACGGCTCCATCTAGGCCGTACGGTTTGAATTCTTCCTCGGGCTCTGGTGGAATGTCGTAATTTAACTGCATTATTGTTACATAATCACTTCTCGGCTGGCTGGATAATTGCATTTGCAATTCTATTAAATTTGCCGCTAGTTTTAGGATATCGTGCGCAGATCTCGTTCTTTTTGTATTGTGTAATGTTATGTTAGCAAAAAAACGTTCGAGGAGATCCTGGCTGAATCTGTACGCGCAGATGGATACGCCAGGGAACTGTAGAAGCAATTTGTCTATGGTTATTATGAAAGTCTTTATCATTAAACGTATGTCCACCGACAACATTTCCGCTTTAAATTTTTCTCTGAAGAAGTCTACCACTTTGTTTAAAGTCGCCTTATGAAGTTGCCAATTGGCGACGTTTATTTGCGCGGCGTGAAAAACATTTAGCAATTCAGATATACTATTAATGTAATCGAATGTCCTCCCCGCTTTTGGTCCATGTACTTGCCTCTTATTTAATGCCGCGTTTAAAACCGCCGGCGTCATACTATTGTAGAGACGTACAATCTGTGGCGGTAATCGCGGTCCAACAACCGAGTCTACGACGCCTCTTCTTTCCCAAAATCTCCATTCTGGGCGTTTACTACTTTTTGTTTTCTGAGCTTGGATCTTCTTTAGCAGACTAAGATTGCAGTATTTCGTCTAGAAAATCGTCCGTATCTGTTTTCATTTCTATTTTTATTTTCTGGCCCGATATTAGTTGTTTAGTTAGCCTGCTAACTTGCGTGCGTACCACAAATACGCACACAATGTCGTTCGTGTGGTCCCCTGTTTCTTATTTAACTTTCTAAGCCTCTCTTTAATAAGGGATATCTTGTATCGGGCATCTTGTGTGGTTACACGCTGGTTTAGCTTATTACTCAGCCTGTCCGCCAACTCCTTGCCAGCTACCTCCCAACAAACTGGACTCCTATCTAGAGCTCACATGTCAGGGTAGCTATACAACAGTCTGCTAAAAATGTCGTTTGGGATGAACGCCATAATACAATAAATGTAGAATAATATATATCTAATATATATAATAAAATATATAATAAACAAATATTAGTGCAACCTGAAATGAAAAAAAAAAAAATAATAAGAATAAAGTAAATAAAAACCAACATTTGAGTACAAAGAGTAATTAGGTAACCAATTTTTTTAAAATCTCAGAATAAATTCTAATAAACACTTGCTATATAGCATCAATTATTCCTAATTATTCCTATTATTCCTATTATTCTTAATGAACCAAAAGTTTCCTTTTTTCCTGATTCTTCCAAAACCAGGTAAAATAAGAATAAAATTACACAAAAATTTTTATCGCATTATCAACAAGAAGTTTTTTTAATAAGCAATTAAGAAACACATTGTGGAATTTTTGGATTTTACACGGCTGGCATTTATATTTAAAAATGATTTCATGTAAATGACCGCTTTCCATTTGCTGCCTTGTGACTGCCCAGTAACGTAATCGGTATTAAAAAGAAAAATTGATGTACATTGTTGCTACATCAATTCAATTCAATATTCAAATTCAGCGATGCATCAAAATAATATTGGCGAAATGAAGAAAACGAATCAAGAAAAATAAAATTATAACATTTACTTACGGGTTACAATGCTGCAGAACACAGAAACTTATTGAAACTTATTGGTATAATTTATAAATCAGTTTATAAATCAGTTCATTCAATTGACGTACACGCTGTAGTAGCTGTATAAGAGGAGGCAGTTGTAAAGTTCGCTTCATTTGTAGCGTAAATAGAAGAACTTACCTACAAATTGAGTTTCTTCCAATTGCAACACAAACTTGTTGGTATAATTTATAAATGAAAATAATTTATTATAAATTTATTTGTATATCAAACTTTGCCGTGTGATCGCGCGATTGGTTTGGTAGATAGATTTAATATTAAAAAGTCGAATTGATATAAAATGCTATCCTAAAAATCCGTTATTTGCAGTTTCTTTGCGGCGAAATGAAAAAACATGTATGTATTGTGAGGACCCAAAGTCGTCCTTCGTTTTGGGCTCACGGATTCTCCATCTCTGGAGAGGGGAAGGAAGTGCTAGTTAAGGTAGAAAAGGAGATAAAATAACTTAAGAATAGGTTAAGATAAAATAGGAATAGAATATAGGAATAGATTAAGATAGAATAGGAATAGAATAGGGATAGTTTAAGTATAGGGTAGGAATAGAATAGAGAAAATTAGTTTAGTTAGTTGAAGTTAGGCTCTCGAGCCAGTCAGTCGAGTTAGTTTCGAGAGCATCGGGGAATGAATATCGCGATTTAATATAAAGATATCGGAATAAAATTTATAAACTCTGATGAAATGTAACGGTAAATGTAATCAAGTAATAAAAGAAGGATCAAGTCACTGCAAATAAAAATTTCTTGTGTTTTCCTTCCCTGGGCCGCTGAGCTGCCCCAGCCTAAGGAAAGGGACGAAACGATCTCACAGTATATATGTTGTGTGCAGTGTGCAAAGCACAGACTTGCTTGAGAAAAGTAGTCGAAAAAGCTTCTGTTATATAAGAAAAAATGGCTACACTGTTCTAGTTTCTCTGTTAAACGATTTATAAACGAAATCTTCTTTCAAACATCAAAGGAATTTAAAGCCAATCAACCATAGATATTCACCATGGCTTCTGCTGAAATTTTAGTCACTATTGCACCTACAGCGTTCCTCTTTTTACTGAAACCGAGTTCGCAATCCGCCAGGCCGTTTCAACTTTCTAGCGCGTCTTTTATACGGCTAATAACGATCTTCTCGTGCATTTTGCAAGCAAATCGGTCGATACGTTGTTGGTTCATTCGGCGGCTTATTTGGTTTCTCCACGAGCGTTTGATATTTCCACTTGTCCGGGAGAATGTGTTCTACCAAGGATGCATAGAGCATATAACAAACACCGCTAAGTTTGTTAACATTGCTTATTTTATAGTGCAGGATACCACTAGGCTTCTTGTGGCGAAAATTTCCTCAACCTAATGGCGTACACAAATAACGGATATGGCTCGAACACATCTGGAGGCGGCCTGGAAATTGTCGGAACCCCTATTAAATTTTGATGATGCCAAATTCGATACAGCATCTGTGTTGGCTGAATTGTATTTACAAATTGATCAAAATTCAACGTCGAAAGCAATTTTGCCGAAAGCATTAAACTTTCTTTGAATAACGTTTATTGGCATTGTAAGCTTCTGTTGCAATTGGCTCAATTGCACGCTGACGACCGAGAGTACAACTTAGCTTCAGAATTGCTAGCTGTAGGGGCTAATCAGCTGAAGAAGCTGGAGCAACTTATTTAAAAGTGGTATTTTTGTTGTCAAGGGCTATGGTCTTAATGATTGAACGCAAAACCAATGACGTGTTAGCGCTCTTGAATTCGCCCGGTGCTATTATCGACTATCATATCAACAATCCACACCAAAAGTAGTCTTTAAAAGTATTCTTTTTGGTTTTGCAGGTTTGTTACTATTTAGCGCTAGGTCATGTTAAGACTGTGAAACCGAGCTTAAAACAATTGCAAATGTCAATACAAACTATTATGGCCCCGAATTGGCCAACAGACGAGGGAATATATTTTCAATTTATATTTAAAGCGAAAAATTCTTAATATTTTCTGTACGATTCTAGTTATCTTTGGACAAAATCCCCTGGAAGTGTTTGTCTGGTTGCCTAAAGAACAATTATACGTTTTGGTTTATTTAGTCACAGTATCACATTCGATGATGGCCGGCTATATGGATAAAGCTCAAAAATACACTGAAAAGGCTTTGACTCAAATTGAGAAATTCAAAGCGCAAGATGACAAGAGTATACCGTTAGTGTTAAGGTGATTTTATTGGAACATTTTGTTATGTGTCGAATGTTAATGGGAAATCGAGAATTAGCAATACGTGAAATAGCCGCAACCCGTGAAATACGATGCAAAAAACTCTTTCTTCGATGCCTTTGAAGCAGCATTTCGCAGACCGTAAACGCCGTTCGCTATATCTTGGTTTCAATTCATATTATCATCAAATTTATCAATGGAGTCTACAATAGAAGGCAAGCAGACATATGGTACCTCAAGGTGGTGGGAAAACCGTGCTAGGTTATAGGTTGTCAAGCTGCAAACTCATGCAGCCTTTTTTTCCAAAGGGTAGCCAAACTTAGGGGATCTTCGTTATATTCCGGACTTTTGTATCGACAGCAAATTAAAAATTACAAAACGGCAGGTGGCTAAATACTATTTTGAAGCTTTCAAATTAAATCCAGCCATCAGCATGGCGCAAAATCAATTGGTGTGATTCTACACGTACCGTCTTCGCAAAAGTCAGATAAGGATTCAAGCAAGTTAAAATTGTTTCCTCCGGCTCCTATTAGTATTTCCTCCTGATGAAATTTTGGTTCTTTATTAGGATTATGTTTAAATATTCAAATATTAACTGGTTTATTTCTAGCTATACATTGTACAGTGGGTGTTAATTTAGCATTTGATAGAATTAATCATATTTGTCGTTAAACTCTTAAATCTTAAAAATTAATAGTTAAATAATTTTATAAATTTTATTTAACACTCATAATTTATTTAATTTATTTAATCTTAAATTCTGAAATTTTAGAAATTAATAATGAAATAATTTGATAAATTTTATTTTAATATTCATAACATGAAGAGCTAAGCGATGATGAAACTCGACACGTTAGTGCCTAACGTTATATTTAAAAAAACTACAGAACAGAAAGTAAGCTTCAGCGAAGAGAAACTGAGCCCAAGACTATTGTAAATTAAAATATTTATTTTCATGACCTATAAAGCTAGGATTGTTGATTTTAGTTGCCTAAGGGAACGTTCTATCATACTACTCCTTATGTGTACGTGGCATTTGCTTTTGAAAATTTTTGTGTTATGTATCGCTACATTAGTAGGTCACGACACTTTTGACATGAAATACGTCGGCTTGACCATGTATTGGCCTGTTTTCATTTCCCGACCAATTGTACTTATCGGGTATTTTCCTATAAAGAAATAATGAAGCAATTTCCATAAAGCAATTTCCATAAAGCAATTTCCAGTTTTATAAAGAGAGTAGAAATTACAATAAATATTGTTGAAAGTCAATCTAATGTTCATAACATGGGAGCTGAAACTGGAGGCCTGTGTTTAATTGAATCCCTAAAGAAGTGTATAATATATAATTTGTTTTTCGTTTTAGGACAGTAGCCGGAAACCCCAAAAAGTTGAAATGACTTTGCAAGATTCTTTAGTTTGCTCAGGTTGCATTACTTGTGCTGAAGGAGTGTTAATCGCTTGTCCACAATGTCCAGAGGAGCTACTAACAGACAATCTTCCTTCCGATCACGAAATGATCACTGATCCCCACAATTCCTCTAACATATCTCAAATATTGGAACGTATTCACAAACTGCATAATGTTGACCTATCCTCTAAAACAAATTCTGTTATTACCTCTACCACGCCCTCATCCTGCGACTTTCACAAGAGTATTCTTAACCACCGACCCCCTCCCTATTTTCCTTCGGTCAATATTGAAAATAGATCAACTCAATCGCACTACCATCCATAAGAAATCAACACAGCTTGAACAGTACCTTCATTGTAATGACATCTCCGTCGCTTGTCTTTCTGAAACTTTTCTTAAGTCCCATGATTCATTCTCTATTAAAAATTTTAAAATGATAAGATTTGATCGTATCCCCAGCTCCTCTCATGGTGGTGGTGTGGCGATCCTTATATCTAATAAACTTTCACTCTCCTACGCTTCTAGTTTTGCCAATTGCGTACCTATTGAAGCTCGTAGCTCTACTATTCACACTTCCTTTGGGGATCATAAGTTGTTATACTCTACCTAAATGTAATGTTTCTGACTGATCCGACATAACTGCATTACTACATGGTGATTTGAATACTCATAATGTGTGTTGGGGTACTCGTTTCTCCAATTCAAGAGGCAGACAAATTCAATATTTTCTTGAGCGGTAAAGTAGCCTTGCTAAATAATCGTGAATGGTATTCATTTTGGTTCCGTCTTTTCTTGCATAGATATGTACACATATTTTAAGGGCATTTAAGGGCACCGTAGGTGGCTCTCACTGTCCAGTCGAAATTGGTCTTTATTTGAATCTTATTACCCGTTACCACTCACATACCCATGTTCCAAAGTGTATCAAACCTTCTTTACTTAACAATACTATCCGTAACATCCCAAATACCATCTAAACCAATGACTTTCGGGGCATTTCTTTGATAGATACCCAAAGTCTTTCACTAATGCCCGGAGCCGAAAGGGTTCCAAAAAATCATACTCTTCTAATGTTTGGTGGAAAACCTCATCCAATCAAGTCGCTGGCAAATTTAGACTCGCTGTAAACAAATGCAAAATATCTCCTTCTGGAATAAATTTCAAATTTTTGGCCGATGTTAGAAATGAATATATTTACAGTCTCAGGCTGAAAAAATAATTGTGTGAAAATGTCAATAGCGGCATGTCAGTCTCAGATCTTTGGCGCACTGTGAGAATTTTTAAAAGTATCACTTTCTCTCAGATTTCTTCTCATACTTGAACAAATTCTAATATTTCTGAGGTTTATCGCTGGCTTCATATAAACTGGAATTCTTATTATTGCAAGAATAAATATTTATTTAAAAATTTTAAGAAATCTTGCTTTTATGCTTTAATTTTGAAGGTCATCATTTGATTAGATTTTATATACTTGTATAACCTTCCCCTTTCTGTTTGCCGTTATGTTTGGTGATCTAGGTCACGGGTTTATATTGACACTTTTCGGAACTTGGATGTGTGTGTATGAAAAATCCCTAAGCCGCCTAACAGGCGGCGAGATATGGAGCATTTTCTTTGGAGGACGTTACAATATACTACTTATGGGGCTATTCTCTTGCTACACTGCCTTCGTCTATAATGATGTCTTTTCCAAATCTATGAATATATTCTGTTCTACCTCGAGCATTAAATGCAATACATCCACTGTTCTCTCCCCACAATCTGTACAAAAACTTGCTAAAGACGACGTCTGGTATATACGCCCTAATATAGGTGTAATATAAAATATATAAAATATGTAAAATATACGTAGATATAAAATATACGTAAATATATGTAATGTAATAAATAAATTATAATAGAATTACCTGAAAAGGAAAAAACATTTACAAACTTTGCATAAGAAACCAGAACACTCTTCTTAATATATACCTTTATAGTTCACTACTTTGTCTATGATGAATTTATTTTATATATGTAAATTTCATAAAACTGAATTAAACTTTTTTTTGCGGCTCCATTAGAATCTGTTTACGTGAGCTAAACCTATTATCAATTTTTAATTATTATACAAGTCGGAATAATTTTCTGAACTGATCTAAGGCCAAACCCAAATCCCGATTTATTTTGAAAAGTAATAGCAATTTGAAATTTTTTTGATGCAACTATGAACTTAAAGTAAATAATAATTAATGTTAATACAAAAAGTTATAATCTAAATGAAACAGAGTAAAATTGTTTTTTGTTTAAATTCAAATTCATTTATTATTATTATTAGCTTACATTTTTACGTAGGTTAAAATGTTATTTATGTACTAAACGGTTTATATACTACATGGTCTATAGTCAATGGGACTTGTTGTATTGTTGTTGTATTGTGAGATATGAACTACGTTAAAAAGAACATTTTAGAGCTTTCATCTACCTCTAGAGGTTCCCTTTAAGCCAACGTATAAATGCGGGAATTGTTAAGTAATTGCAATAACATCAGTTAAGGCTAGGTACAGCTCGCGGGTTTTCTTTGCAAAAACCTTCCATATAAAATACCAAATTCACATAACATCCATTTGTTTGTATCTATGCATGCAAATACAACAAGAAGAGAAAAAAGGACTAGAAGAAATGATAATCGTTTCTGTTACATTTTAAAATTATTTAACTAATTTATGTTTATCTAACACTAACGTACATTTTTTTTATATTGTGTAATTTGTAATTTTGGTTTATACCATTCATTTTGTAAGACATTAAATACAAGCAACAAAAAGCATTTATTTTAAAGTTGAATTTATTCTGCAAATTATTTTATTAGAGAGTGATAAATGGTAGTTTCCAAATTATAGATCAACTAATACACAATAATACATCTAATATACATTTACTACATATATCTAATCAATCTTCCATATCACCAATCAATAAACAAGCTTGTTTAATTTTGTACTAACTTTATTATTGTTTTTTTTTAAACTTCTTGTTTACGTTTACTTTGATTTCTTTATTTTTTATTTTAGTTTACATTTTGCTGCAAAATAATATGGTATCACGGCTATTGTGTTACTTTGGAAGCTTTTAACCCGAATGCGAAAATGACGTCTTATTGTATTGTGCGCTTTACGCTTCGTCGTGTCAACTCATCGATTAAATGATGATATAATTTGCAACTGATTGCAATTATATGGCATAAAAGGATAAAGAGGGTTTGCGATCAAAACAAAGCTTTGAAAAAACACTGTGTAGTAAAATTGTCCATAGTTTAGGAGCATATTTATGTTTAGTTGCGCTTAGCCAATATAATCGGAAAATCATGCAATTTTTAAGAAATGTGATAAAATGGAATCTTTTTTTAGGCGCTTTCACCGTTATCGTTTCTTACAAACCAGTGGTCGTCATGCATGGGATACTTTCCGGAGCAGATTCAATGAACTCTTTGCAAAGGGAAATTGAAATAGTAAGTGTAAGAAATTTGATTAACTTTTCTGTTTTCTAGTCATCGCTTAAAATTCCAGTTACATTTTGGCACTAAGGTTTATATTGCGATTTATTTAGCAATTGGTTCAGTTTGGAAAACGCTTGGAAGCAGGTAAACGAATTACGAGATTATTTCCAAACGATTGGAAAATTGCACCCGGAAGGTATAATTGTAATAGGTAATATAAACAACTCTGTTAAATTTTGCGTTATTAGTAATGCGTCATTGGGTCGGCCAGGACATTCCCAAAGGGGTTTATTAGCACGCGCCACCATACAGACTATGCCAAATCATAATGTGAAATTTTTCATATTTTTACCCTCACCACAAGCTGGACAGTATGGCAGTAAGTAGTCAATGGCATCAAAATTCCAAGAACAGGTACTTAAACGTAGTTTTCAGCGAATTTTCTCCACTTAATATTCTCCGATTTGGCATCAAGAACCGTTTACGAGCTGTTTTATTCCAAAGTGGGGCAGCTGACTTCGGTTGCTAACTACTGAAATGACCCTAGTAAGCAAGATTTGTATCGTAGATATAGCGTATTCTTGCCGTACATCAATAACGAAATTCAAACTTCAAATTCATCGATTTTTAGGACTGCTCTAACACGTCTGGACAAAATGGGTTTGATTGGTGGTCCCGACGATGGTGTAATAACACCATGGCAATCTTCAAACATAATGCTTTTTCAACGTTTTTAATCAATTCTAGCTTTTTCAGTCATTTTGGTTTCTTCAATGGATCTCCTTGATGTGATCCCATTTAATGAGCGAAAGATCTTTACTTCGGACGACATTGGCTTGAAAACACTAGCCGACCATGGAAAATTAGTTATTGTGGCGAAACCATGTGTACATCATCTTTCTTAGCATCGAAACAGAAACGTAATACGTGAAGTTATACTGCCACATTTGATATAAAAGAATGCAACTAAATGATAAATACCGAAGTTGCTAGTTGTGACTACAGATTTTGAGTACCTTTGGCTTGAAATAAAACCAGTTAAGACTAAGTGAACGCGGTTTATTTATTATTATTAAGCTAACTAACACGATTCAGAATTATTTTCTGAATCAATACATGCTTGGCTGCCCGCTTGTCCATTTTATATTGTGTGTTCATGCCACAATTCGCAATTTTTGGTTTGATGAAATTATCTTATCCGACAACTTCCATATAACTGCTTATGTGTCATGTGAATAACTTCGTTCAGAGAAGGCATGTAGGGTATTTAATGGTTGGCCGTGACCGGCGAACAGTTTTTAAATGTTTTAAAATAGAAAGGAGTTCATGCATCGTACGAGTATTTATGCATGTAAACAAACGAAACCACACATATCTGTATGTACGTAGAAAATTAAATATTAAGTTTAGTAGTTTCAATAAACTGATATACTAAATTGTTATTACGTTCTGTAGGGGATTTTATAATGTCCATAGGAATAGTTACTCCGAATGCGATTTGTCTAATAAAGGAAAAGTTTAGGCGGCCACAAAGCAGGTTCTTTATTATAAGAATTTATCTACAATTCCAAATTGGAGATGGTTGCAATTGTATGGCCAAACGGAATCACGCAAATGTTTTAATCTTGATATTGTCAAAATATGTTTGATACAATAGAGGAATTAGGGAAAAGTTAAGAGAGGTTTAGCTCTAATGATAGCGTTAAAGATTTGCTTCTATAATTTTCTCTTAAAGTTCCCTTCCAATGTATCTTTGAAGGTCCAAATTTTTCATAATATTCCAACACATTTTGCACTGGTATAGCTTAATCTGCTAATGGTGCTCAAGCTAGAATCTAGGAATTCCGGATAGCTTTTAACAGAGACAGTCTGTCAGTAGTTATTATATTATATTTTACAATATTAGTTTTTATAAGCATGGCTCCTAGCATGAACGATACCCGTAGCGTGAAGGATAACGGTAGGCCGTTATTAAGTTACGGTCTTACTTACTCTATTGTGGTAGAGTAGCCGCTAAAGTAGACCGACGGAGCCCCTACGCTAAAAACATACGCGGACGCTACAACATATATAGTTTATAATATATAAGCATGTCTTTTTGATTTAATTAAAGGGATGAAATTATCATTTCGAATAAATACCCCGTGTTTAATTCTTTATCACAGAGTTCTGCTTAAAGTGCCTGAGCGCCTTTTCAGTAATTAAAATTACCTCAGCTTTTAACACAAGTTCATCTGGTTGTGTTATTCGCTTCACGGAGGATTAAACAGCGGGCTTTGTTGAGAAGTTCTACTAATAGCTTTGAATTCAATATGCTTGATGTATGGATATATATTTATTGCAAGATGTTGGGAAATAAAAATCTAGATTGAAGTTGACATATAACTTATTTCTTCGCTTATTCCTTTCAGTTGGGGGCCATCTTCGGAGATGTCGACACCGTTATCTAGGTAAACTGCAGATGCTGCACAATTTAAATTTTCGCAATTCGCTACTTAATAGAGCACACAATGGTTGTGAACGTCTTCACATTTGAGAATTTTCTTGTCTTTGTTGAATTATAGCTACTTTTCCGTTCCTCATTAAAAAAATTATTGGCCTTGACAGATAAACCGGCTTAATGTGCAATTTTAGAAAATAAACGCTACATTTTGTCCGATCGACTGGACTTCTGTACGACGTTCCGAAAATTTAAATTTTACTCCCGCAATTTTCAACTCCAACAAGCATTTCACTAACCAATTTTATATTTAAAGTATAGGAAATATCTTATTGCCTTTGTCCAGACTTACAATCAAAAGCTACCTGCAGTCACAACCACTGAATACAAAAAAGAGTACATACAAAGGAAATAAAAAATACTTACATACTGTTCGTCTACCCAGTTTTAATATGTAATTTAAAGAATTGCATCTAGAGTGAAGAATTACCAACGAAAATATTTTATAATACGAAAACATTATTAAGCTTTTTCACTCCGATACCAATAATTGAACTTATATAATCTTCCCAATAGAATGTGTGTTGAAATTTAATTATTCACTTGACTTGTTCACTTGGTCTATAACAAGAACAAGTACAAGTATTTTTAATATTAATTAAAACAAGTATGAAAGTAATATTCGGGCGTACTCATGTACCGATTTGGATTATTTCAATACCAACTTGAGTGCAAGAATTTCCATCGTTTCTGTTAAATTTAAAGCCGATGGGTTCATTTTTGCCGCCACGAGAAAGTTTAAAACAGACACTACTGAGACGGACAGGCGGACATCCGATCAAGAATATATATATTTTGCGGGGTCTCTGAAGTTTCCTCCTGAGCGTTGCAAACCTTTTGACAAAAGGAATATACGTCTCCCGTTTCGGTGACAGGTTTAAAAAGGGAAACAGCTTAAGACAATACGGGAACAATGCCAAAGAAAATTCTCCAAAATTAAATTAACATACTGAAATAAAGTTAAGTAATGTTCCAATTTTTTTTAAGAATGACATAGTAAAATAGTTATCGAAGAACCTTATGGAATGTGTTTTCTCCGAAAAAAAGTAAAGGAAATTCTTTATTTTTTTATTAATTTTGTTTTATTATATTTATATAATATTTATTTAAAATATTTTATGTATTTAAATATACTCACGTTAATTGAAAATTTTGAGATTAGTTGTTTTTTCCGACCAGGCACTCAGATGTCTGCTACACGTGCTGATCAGGAAGGATTATCGTCGGATTTCGTCTTGAAAATATAGATTGTTCCTGTGCGAAAACCCACTGCTAGTAGGTTGTTCCAAAGGCGGACAGTACGGTTAAAGTACGACGAGCTGCGATACTGTGTTGTGGGGTATGCAGCTAACTCCAAGAGGCGTGGATGGGAATGCTGAGAAAGCCGTATAGTTCTGTGAAAAGATTTTCCCTGTATGCACCTATACATAAGCACAACATCGTCCACATTACGTCTATTCTCAAGGATATCGAAAATTTTAGACACACTTTCGTTAGTCGTGAATATCCGAGCGTTTCGCTGCATGACGCTGAGGGTCTCCAAGCAAGGCTTGGAGGATCCTCTCGACACAAACGAGATATACTCTAATTTTGCATAGATAAAGGTGCCATAAATTGTGCCGATGTTGGCTATTGAAAAGTATTTTATTTGGCATCGCTTTAAAAAACTTAAGCTCTTGGCTGCTTCTTTCGATACTTCGAATACATATTCTGCCCAACGACAATCGTTTAGTGTTCTCATTGTCAACATTAAGTGTTGCCGATTCTTCTCCTGCGATTCTCCTACGTATTACGAGACAGTTTTGAGTTTTGGCGATGTTAAAGCTTACCTTATTTGTTGTGTCATTCATTTCGCAGCATTTTTTCTGTATCTTGGTCTCTTAGTGCAGATATATGAGTGATATAAAGTGTTATCGCCTGCAAAAGAATAGACCGGATTTCGTGTTACGTACAGCAGGTCGTTAATGAACACCACGGAAAGAAAAAGAGAAAAAATAGAGCTTTCTGGTACACGTGTATTCAATAGAACTGAGGAATACCCGTCAATTACAACTTGCATCGAACGGTTGTCTAAGAAACTCGATATGAATCAAGCAAAGTTTAGCAACTCTGCACGCTCGCATTGCTGACGAGTTTTGTACTTCTGCTTATAAATTTTGGCAAATTGTTCCTAATTAATTTGTTTTAATTGATTATTAAGCCTTAAGAAGCTCTAATTTGTCATAAGTATTGATCCATAAATAAATTATATTGTTCAATTATTATATTGTGGAATTCTATATGTTGAATCCCATTCTGTTCTGCTGCCCGCACTTGGTTCTCTTTTGTGTATTCTACTTTGTGATTTTTTTAATTGTAGTTTTTCTTTGTCCTTCAAGAGATCGAGGTTGATGATATTTAAAAAAAGGTTTCCATGGAACTGCAGGAATCTTTCGTTATTTACGATGTTTGTTGATTATTTTCATTATTCTCTTATTTTTGCCTGTTTCATTTTTTGTTAGTTTTTCAAACATCTATGTTCTTAATTAACTCTTTCGCATTGTTTACTATACCTGTTACCGCTCTCGCTGTTACAGAGTTTTAGTAGTACGCAATTTGTGTGCTATTTTAACTTACCGTTGCAAAAACTTAATTTGTCTGGCTGTTTTGTCTGCCAATAAGGAATGTTTGTTTGCATCATGCTGTCGCAAAAGTGGCTCTGAATCGGATCGCTTCATTGCCTACTGGCTATGTGAGCGATACCGTCACGCTGAATGTACTGGTATAAGTGGATGAGCAGCAGACGCAGCTTACGACTCAATTAAGGGATCACGTTGACACTATCCCGACTGCAGGAAGCGTGAAATTGGCTTTTGTAGAGACAATGAAGGGATTCTTTAAGTTGGATAAACAGCTCAGGGGATTGGTTGGTAAATTTGATAAAATTAAAAGAATGTTCGATGAGTGTTGTTACTTAGAGAAGTTAGCTTCTCCTCAAACTTGTGCAAGACCAACTTGTAGCGCATCAAGCTCTATGTCATCTCAGTCTTCGGATAAATCTCCTACCACTGTCCATGTTGTTTGCCACCATGCTTCAACGTTAACGATAAAACTGACGAATTTACCAACAGAAAACCCGGTTAAAGTATCGAGTGCTCCATCCTTGCTTTCAACGAACACTAGCATTTCCTTCATGGTAAACTTAGTTGATAATACAAATTATACAAATAATCCGGGAGGCCATTTTCGTGTCAGCTATGCTGAGGTGGCAATGGTATCCCCTTCTATTGGTGCACACTAGTGTATTCAGTCCGTACCTCCAAAAACTGTTAACAATAAATCGTCCTCTCCCCCTAGCTGCTTGGGTGTACCTGTTGATGACAAGTCGCAAAGTTGGACAAGCAAGTGTATTTCTGTCTATTTTTTCCCCAAATCAATGTTTCTCTACTCCTGACCCTTAATGCCCGTCATACGAATGTCGTCTGCTTGACGACATCATGGTTTTCTCAATGGAAACAAGTGGGTGTGATTAATACTGACACTTCTAAAGTTGGTTGGACACTTCTAAACATGGTCTCATGGTTTAAATCTTACCTATCTGGGCGAAAGCAAAAAGTGTTCAAACTGTTCGCGTGTCGTTGTTGTAGCGTCGTTGTCTATGGAGTCACCATGGCCCTCTTTTGTTTATTTGAATTAGCTTTTAATAATAATTAGTATATGATCTTCTTCTAAGAGTCACTTGAACTTGGCTGTTAATTTATTTTAGCTGAGTTTCATGTGTAAATAAATAAAATAAATAAATAAAATGAGGTCACCACCAAATGCACTCAGTTTGGACACAAAAGCATCATGCCATACTTCATTGAACGCTTTAGAAATATCTAAGGCAACGACCTTAGTTTTGCCAAGTAACTCGCCAGTGGGCCGATTGTTTCGAAAGCCATATTGCCTGTCGCTGATTAGGTAATTGGTTTTTAGATATCTCGTTAGATGGTAGTTGATCTTTGTGCCCATAGTTTTGGTTATGGAAACCTTCTAGCAAATTGTAAAAACGCCAAGGTGGTAGCACTCTCTGAAAGATGGCGCAATGGCCTGGAAAGTGTTTTAAAGCAATTTCTTTGAACTGTGGTTGAAATACCGTCTGGCTTTGGAGTATTGCAAGTGTTAGCACTGGCAAGAATCTTTTTAGGAGCCTTCATTTGAAAGAATAATGCAGGCATCGAACATGTTACTCTTTCGAGCAGTCGCAGTGGTTGATTGCTATGTCGCAATTACAGGTTTGAAGCAAAAATCTCAACACACTTACTTTATCAAATTTTTCAGATATAATTTGGGAGAAGATACGGAATTGTTAGGATAGATTCGTTTCCAATTCCTTTCATAAAAAACTAGAAGCTCTTACTTTTTGTAGCGGCAAAAGCTTTGATATGTAGCCGTTGCTCGTATAAAGCTTTTTCACGGCAAAGTATTTGGATTTCTAGACTCTTTTGTAATGCTGAGTGCTGGGGATATTTGTTTCACTTTGTTTTGCTAACTCATGGAAGATTACAAAAAAAACAGCATATAGTCTGTGCATGCATATGTCTGTCCGTTAGTTCATCACCACGGCTACTATCAATTGCTTAACACAAACAACTTAGGGTATCATCATGAAATCATCGCATTCGCCTGTCTAATAATACTTCTTAATTTGTTACACGAGGGTAGGAATGTTACCTGCATCTGCGCAAGTGTATATATACGTACGTACATATTAATATATATATATATATATATATATATATGTTTATATATATATTGATATTCCTAATTAAAAGAAACTACATATAAAGTAAATAAAGGTAACAATAATATTTAACTTAATAAATTTCCTTTACGGGCTGTACGCGTGGCTGAAACTGATCTTCAGTTCCGTTAGAACATTGAAAGACTGTTCTCTTGTTTGTTATTCATTGCTTTTATTTAATGATATTTAACCAATTCTATTTATTATGAGTTTAATACAAAAGAGTGTGTTAGGATTGCAAGGTGTTCTATTTCATTGCCTCTCTATTAAAATCTCTATTAAAATCTGAGATTGTCGCGTAATGCATTCGCTTCTATTGTTCAAGCTAATCTAAATTTTTTCTTGTTAAGAAAAATTGTATGTCTGAGTCTGCCAATGGATTAGTGAGCCGCATATCGGCTAGAAGAAACATTTGCCTAGACTATGAAATATACATTTTTTTTTTTATAATTCGTTTCTTTAGCTCTTAAAGAATTTTAGGATTGTAGAGAGAAAATATATAGGTGATATTAGGCTATTATACACTTATTTGGCCCCTTTTTGTGAGGAACGCTGATAAACACGGACTGATAGAAACCCACTACATATATATAGGCAGTCATTGCAATTTCTATCTTGGTTTGGCCATTCGAATTAAGACGCCAAACTTTAAATGATTCGTCCCTGCTACTAACTGCATCTTTGCAAGTGTAATTGAGCAGCATTTATCTTTGGGTTTAATCAAAGTATTTTTGAATGAATTGTATATTCGCACTTCATACTTAATGTTGTTTTATATAGTTTCTGCAGCGGTATTAACGTTACTATTTTGGAAACATAACTTCTAATCAAAATGCCTGCAAAAGTTATTGGACCTGTGCCCAATTTTCCTTATCGTGTATGAGCGAGTCGGGGATAAGGTACAAACGCAGCGGAGATTAGTCTACGAAAAGAGTGCATATGTTAATGCATACGAAAGTCATATTAAAGCATAAATGGAGAAGTCTTACGTATACAAAGCGCAAAAACTTTTGTAAATCATTTCAGTTCTTTTACTCTTTCTTACGGTCTTTCACATCGTTTCTTTATATTCGATTTCTCGGAATAGTATTTAATAATTGTGCTGCGAAAATGTTGCTAGCGAAACGTTCCGTCTTATAGGTATAAAGTTTTCGGTGTACATCAGCAGAAATTTTCATATCGCCAATAGTAAATGATAGTGTATCGCATACACATGTACGTGCAGTTAACTACGTAGGCATTTAATAAAAATAACAACAAGAGTATTCGTCACAATTCCACTAGTCATCAGTAGCAGCCATCACAACAACAGCACCAACATCATTATAAAGATCACCATAATCAATGTCATCATCATCGACGCAGCCGACAGTATGGCCCTATAATGATAGTATTATTTCTAGCTGTTCGTTTATAATTCCTTTATACATTTACATATTTCTTATTTTTTTTCTTCATGTTATTATTTTTATTTGTTATTTCAACGTTGGAAACTATTGCCTTCAATGTACGACAATAATTTGGGATGTGGCCGATGTCGAGCTGGCTGTGGTGAATAATCGTTCTTGGGGCCTCCACTGGGTTGAGGAGGACCCCCACTTGGCATCATTTATCTCGCGAAACCTGTGGGGAAAATTAGATTAGTTTCATTCGGATTATGGTATGCAAAGGCAAAATAAGTTCTGATGGGGGTTTTATATATTTTTTTTTTTTTCTTTATGAGACTCTTCCCCGTTTTGTTTTTCTATATTTGTTTTCCTTTTTTTTTTTTGTTTCTAATTTTTTTTCTTCTTTTTTTTTTTTCTTGTTGTTTATCTTATTGTCGGTATTGTACGTTGTCCGTTGGTCAATTTTTCGTCCGTCGGTAACTGTCCCTGTCCACTCACTGTCCCTCACACGTGCACCGCCTCCATAGTCCGCCTCAGCGGTGGAATACTTTACACCTAATTAATCATTGGTGTTAATTATTAAAAGGTAAAAAAAAAAACAAAAGAACAGCAGAAATATGAAAAGTGTACTTATCGCTCTTGGTTTCTTTCTTCTTGTCTTGACAGCCACCCCCTTTATCGGTCCAATTCCACCTCATCCACCAACAAGAGGCTCCCTCATAGGCATACTCGGTACGCTGCACAGAATTCAGCTGCTAGTTCTGGTTTTCTCCTTTTTTTCTCTTTTCAGTTCTGTCTTTGTGGCAAAAATATTTTGACCCACTCCCCACTTCAAGGGGCTCCGAGCATACAAGAATTATGGATTTTTCTTAAATGGCGTTTTCGTTG
>KK502558.1:0-25687 GCA_000688735.1 Glossina austeni
TCTCCCTCTATTCCTCTCCGTCCTTAATCGTGTTTGTCTTGTTTTATATGAGACTCCTTCGACATTTGCCAATTAGGGTTAACCTATGTTGCATTTTGCAAGGCTTGCAAAAGTAAACCTTTGAAGAAAGCAGTCAACTTATGGAAAAGGCTGAAAAAGTCAATGAGTCTTACTAAAGGGCTTGACTGGTGGTGGGTAGATCTCATCTATCTCTGCAGAACGTGTGCTGAGTACATACTTACGTGTAAGCACAAAACAGACCTCATTACTTCGATATCGAAGAACTATGCAACTTTCGTCGCCCAAGCCCGCCCCTTCGCTATTTAGGGTAGAGGACTTCAATCTACGCTTGGAAGCCTCCGTTACAAATGTGAATTGTACTATAGCCTGGAAGTCTAATTCAAACCCTCGCACACTCCACTTATCTAACTTTATCACTTCTTCTTTGATAGTTTCCATATTGAGCTTAGATATCAGAGATCAAAGCCCATAGCTCAAACCTAATTACTAAAGATCAGAAAAGCTGTCGGTGAAATGTTAATTATGTTATCATGTTTTCATAATGAGTTGACATAATTTATATGAAATATTTCGTGCTACATGTACACTCTATTAAATGAGCAACTGTATGCTTATCGTGAATGTTATTAATTACGTACATACGTACAACTCTATGGCCAGCTACATATATATTTGTTGTATTCCAACTATGTAATATTTGCCTACCCGGTTACTCAGGCCGCGTTAAGTTTGTTTGTGTTTACTTAGAAAGCACTCAACTACAAAATCCTTCCAGCTGAGTTAAAAGAGATATACAAACGAAGCAGAAATAAAAGAAAAAAAACATTTGTCCGCACTGGTGTTAATGTGGACATAGAAGAACTAAGAGCGTAAGGCTCTGGGCAACTTTGTGAAAATTTGGCAAGCTTGAGAATATTAGAAACTACGGCCTAGGAGCATTTTAGTATCATTGATCGATTGTAACGTCGAAATCATGACAATTATCAAAATGAGCCGACATGTACTTTGACATGTAATAGTGTTTGTACTGGTTAGGCCTAATTAACTCAAAATGCCGGCAAAAGCGATAGCGAATGTTAAAATTAATTTGATTTCATGACCATGAACACATCAAACGTCTCGGTCACACGCTTTTTTACGGGCAGCGTATATCAATAACTTTCAGTATCTTTCTATATCTTTTTGTAAGAAAAGGAAGGCAAAGGGACCCCAGCTAAGTTTATGTAAAGCATATGAGAAGATAAGAATTGAACAGGTTGAGTTGATTGACTCTGTCACTCATAAGATGTAGTTGAAGAGCAAACCTAACCCGATTCATGGACAATCTTTTGATTATATATTTGCTACGGGTTTGTTTATCGTAATATATGCGTAAGCGATCAACATTTGAAGAAGCCCAGGGAACTCGTCGGTGGCTTGATAATTCACCTAATGCGTAAATGTAAACCAGGTATAGAACGTTTATACCTGTAGCGTTGAAAAAGTCTTTTCTAATTTAAAATAATTTTATTAAATTTTTTCTATTTGCCTGAACGCGGATATAAATTATTTATGCCTCTTTGACTCACGCGAGTTTCATAAGACATTTAACAGTTAACTATTTTGGATTTCTTGCCCAGGAAATTTCTTTTCAATCTTAGGCCTTTTTTTGAATTTAATGCAACTGCTATCCAAAACGATGATAATTTATTTTCTTTTGGGAAAAAACATCATTCACATATTGTCGTAATTATTTTTACGTTAAATAAAGTCATATTTTCTGTAAATTGAAAAAATTTCATTTCAACATACTAAACAAAAAGTTCGATGGAATTCATTTCTCTAGTGTCGTGTTGCATTGACACTGAATCTAAAATGAACCCAATTTGAATTTGATGCTTGCCTTTTAAAATGTATAAAACGAGATTCATTCTAAACAAAATGAATTTGTAGTTCATTTTGTGCCGTTGATAAGAGAAAAGCTTTTCATGATAAGCGTGCGCTTTATGCTTTCTAACTCGCTCTCATCGCTACGGAGAAATTAAAAAAATTTCCGTGAGAGAGTAAATTTCACATACAAAAACTATCCCTTAGTATTGATGGTACTAAAGTTATTTTGAAAATTTTTAGCAAATTTTGTTTTTAATTCTTTTTGTTTGTTTGGTTTTATATATAAATGTGCAAATACACATATATATATATATATATATATATATATATATATATAAATTTAGTTAAGTTGTTATGCTTGTTTTGTCCTTGGTGGTTGTGAGTGCAGAACACGAGAAAAAGAAGAAAGTAGAAAAGCTACATTATACAGAAAGTTTCAATTTCACCTGTTGGCTGAATTTCTTTGTTGATTAAGAGAAAAGGAAATCTTGGAAAATCATACAATTATTAAAGTCAAACATTACTAAAAAGTGCAGGAAATTACCTTTTTTTTTCAATATTAAATTCTAATTAATTACGGTGCTGTCACTATGCCTAAAGAAAGACCAATGGGATGATATAGTAAGGAGGGAGCGCTTTTGTAGGTGGGGTAGGAGAAATTATTAATTACTTATAAAAAATGTTCTCTATTTTTCCTATTGTGTAGGCAATTATGCACGCTTCATACTACAAGTATTAAAGGAAACAAAAAATATTCTTGTTGTAGTAGTATGGTAATAAGAAACGCATGTGATCGTATGAGTGTGATTTAAATATTTTTTTCTAATATTTTTTTTGTTCACGGTTGAAAGAGAATTAAAAAAAATGAATATCAGAATGCAGTAAGAAGAACAACAAAATGGGATCGTATGAGTTTTTAGAAAACATGTTAATAATAATTAATATCACTTATACGTACTAACAAACTATCAAATGCCTAACTTGCAAATGTTGTAAATGATGAGGAGTAGTAGAGTAGGAGTAGAGAGAGTGAGAGAGAGAAAGATATCAAAAATGATATTTTCTCTAACTTACTACAAACACAATTATTATGCATGGCTTTGTGTGCGTGTTTGCATATGTGTGTGTGTAAAGTAAAACTTCCGCTTGTATATAGTATAGGAAATGACGGAAAGATTTTAAAAACTTTTACTTTGTCATTTCTTTTAGAAAAAGTTTCATACGCAGTTATTTATTACTACACATAAGTATGTTTATGCCGTCACACTTGTGTTTGCATTTTGTGGGTTTTTATGTTACTCAAAAATATGACATAAATTGCTTCTTGTTGTTTGGTTAAGTAGTAGAGGATTAGTTGCTTTGTTGATGTGGTTGGATGATGACGTCGTCATCATCATCATCATCGTCATCGTCATCATTGTTATGTTATTGTTGTTAGTGTTGTATATTTTAAGCTTTATATACGCACACGATTGCAGATTATTTATGTTTATTTATTTTCAAATGTTCTCCTCTTTTTTTTTTTTGTTTTTTTTTGAAGTTTTATCGCTTATTAAGTTATTAAGAGAATCTTTCATTATTCTTATGGTAAATAATCTTATAATGAAAGTTATGCGTTGTTTTTGAATTTGTGTTATCAAAAGCTGGAGAAGATAAGTCTTTTTATCCTATAGTACGTGTGAGAAGGAAATATTAAATTTATTGCAGATGTATGCAGTGGCACTTCAACTAGATCCACGTTTTTTATTGTAATCAATTTAGAATATAATTAAGACTGACTGATGTCGGTCTATGTGTTTTAGTGTTTATTTTCGCTTTGCACTTTTCTAAAAGATATTTCGATGAAAAGCGGTGATGATGCGACAATGACATGTTTAGGCCACGGCTAATGTTATTCGTCAAATTTTAGGTCGGACCATTTCTACTACCTCTCACCCTATAATGATTTCGTTTATAAATAAATTTTCCATTTTGAATATTTTTTTATGAAACTCGTTGAGAAATAGTATTTTTTCATATTCAATGAATGTGGAGAATTTGGATGGACGAGAACCAGCTTCCCGATAAATGCTCTCACGAAACAAAAGTGTTCAATCAAGCAATCAAGGAAAACTCTTAGTATTAGTAACTATTTGTCATATTATTTTAATGCGTTAAGTTCGTACAACGCAAGTCTAATTTGCGGACTATTTTGTATTAGAGTTCTCTTAAAAAGAAATCCTTTGTTTGGTAAGAAAACGTGATTTTTGATGATAAGGGTAGATGGAGAACCATATTAGCGTAGGATGTCGCTCTTCCTGGCAATTTATAAGAGTATGCTAAGTGTATCTTAAATATCTGTGGAAGAATCCTACTTGATAACTGCATGCTATCAAATATAGGGTGCGTCAATTTGCAGCCGAAGGTAATGCACTGCTTTAGTTGAGGATATTATTATTATATAATCCATTCTCACTAGTAGTATAATCGAATGTTTGTAATGTAAACTCTTAGAGGCTTTTGCTAATTGTGAATGAAACTATGATTCGATTAAAGCCGACAGAAATGAAAAGGAAGAATAGCACTTTGAATTTCCATTCATTAATAGATTTTTGAAGTGATTATTATCCAGCGAAAGGACGCAGGGACCTTTCTTTAAACTACTCCTTTAACGGGCAGCCGGATGCATGAACATGCTTAAGTTTTTCTTAAATTTAGCAATATACCTGAATATATATACATATGTAATATATATATATATATATATATATATAATGTATATATATATGCCTACATATTTACTTTTTAGAAGAATTTGATTAAGTTAATATATCTCCTTCGGCGGATACCTAAATTTTTCCATTCATCTTTTTGCAAAAGGTCAATCTCCAAAAAGTGTGTCTTAAGGAGATACTCGCTTGATTTTATTGATTATCACTCATACACAACGAAAAAAAGCATATAAATACAAACTGGGTTTGTCTGTCTATTTTAATTATATTGTTTTCTTTCCTTAGTCGTTTTTCATTTTTAATTGAATAACAAAATTACAAACAAGCTTTACATTTACATTACATTTCATGGCTTATATTTAAAGTCTGCTTCTAAATCATATAATTTATTCAGAGAGAAACACATATACATATAATACCATATGCATATGTATGAGACTGGAGCTGAGCTGAATCATAGGATATGTCTCTGTCCGTTGTATGGTTTCGTATCATTTCCTTACACATTTACCCAGCATTATATTCTTCTAATTACGTTTGTCTCGTATGCCATATAATTGGACAATTGCTAGACATTGTTTGTAACGGAATAAAAAAAAAAAAAACCGGGAAAAAGCGAAAAAAAAAAACAACAAAAATAGATATAAATAACGAATTAAACCCAGAAGGCATTCTAAATGGAATTCTATGAATGTGGTCACACAATATAATTTTATATGAATGCATACATTCACATACCTACGTGAATGGCTTACACATATATCTACTTCCTAACGTCTGTCATGGGTAAAAATGCTTAGGAAATACACTGGAAATAAGGACATTTTCTGCCACATACATTATTGAAAGTTTTTTTATGTTTGTCATTCTACTTATAAGCACTAAAGTGGTTTATGCGGGAAACTTTACTCAGAAAAGACAGACATGGACTAAAGATTAGCTAGTGGGCACATCTATGCTTGTGTGCTTCCTTTCTCCTCTATCCATACATTGTAAGTCGTCGCTTCGTCGTAACTATTTTGAAAATGGCACGCATGAGTTTCGTTGTTGTAATCGTTATTCACCATTTTCTTTTTTGAAATTACTTAACATGAAAATCAAAGAGAGGTACGCCTAACTCTTAACGGATAAGCGAATCGATGCAGTTACGAGCATCTCGAACACCGCACGTTGATCAGTAATGTGCAGTAATTCGGTAATTGACCTAAATTTTAATTTGTCTTATGATCTTGACTTTTTATCCGTTTCGCTTTCACATATGACAACAAATTGAACGTTTTTCGCTCCAGATTCTTAGGTAAACATGCTGTTATTTTATGTATAATTTTATAACAATTTTTTTTTTTTTTAGTTTTAGCGGCTCGTCATTTCTGTCAGTGTACTTATCAACATTTAATTTTTCTAGGCATACCTAGCGTAACATTGAATTGCCAAAATATTTGACATTTAATCCGAGACAAGTTGTTCCTTCCTTTTGTCTCCTTTGCACTCTTTTTTTTTTGTTTTTTTTTGGTTTTTGCGTACTATAGAGTACAGCCACAAAGAAGCAATAACAATGGTCTCATGTCTGAGGTTAGAGTTGTTACAGCAAAAATGTCCAGACAGTTATGTATATATGTGTAATGCACATACCTCTACGTAAATGGAATGCCGCAGGATAACAATAAGTATGCGAAATTGCAACAATAGAACCGACAGACAAATAGCCGAACGGATATATGCAAATACACAGATATGTTTATATAGAGACAGAGAGACAGACAGACAGACAGACAGACAGACAAGTCGTACATGCAGAGTAATTACGTCTCCACAAAAATGAAGAAAAGTTAAATATTTGAATGTGTGAGACAGACACAGGCACACATGACCACGTACACACGCGTACACTCACACTCATTCATTTATTCATTCAGTTACTTTGCAACCGCAAACGTTGTCATGTAACACCATGCAAAAAAGCAACACACAACAAACACTTGATAGCAGTGCTGTTTATGAAGATACATTAAGATGAAGTGTTTTACTGAAATCTTAACAACACAATATAAAACCAGTTATACTCGGCATAATATGACACGAAAAGTACAAAGAAAAAACAATTACCAGAGATATTGTTCAATAAGAGGCTACTTGATGTTGTTCATACAGCTGTTGTTGATGTCGTTGTTTTCCTTTTCTTTTTTTTTTCTTTCTTCTTTTTGAGCAAATAATTAACGTGCAATTTCGATTCTGGCTTATTAAGAATTAACCGCTTAATTCTTAATCTCTTGAATTAAAAGAAGGTTTACAAGCCAGTTGGTATCCTGACGGCAAAACTTTTCAGTTTCAGCAAACAAATGTTTACATGACTTTTTACCCAAGCGTTAACAAAAGCCTCTCTGTGCCAATGCGGGGATATTACTGTCTTACCTATTGATTTCTAACTTCTTTGGTTCCTTAATAAACGTCTATGGTAACTCTTTACTGTTACTCAAGTAACATTTCAAAAAAATGGTACGTTAACTTTCCACGGATCTATGGAATCTAAGAAGGATTCGTAGAGACTCATACATGTTCTTGCCGTTTTTTCTGGCATCTGTAAAACATATCATGAAGCCTTGTTATCTTCAGCAGATGCAGCAAACAAAGTGTTTTCGAGTATAAAATCTTTGGGAAAAGGGAATGAGAAAGAATACTTAAACCTGGAAGGGTGGATTGATGGCCCTGGAGTCTAGCTTTGAAAGCTCTTGCAAAACTTGCTGTAATCAGACTTCTCTTGTTAGTGATCAGACCTAATATAATATTAAATGATATGCAAATTTTAAACCATTCGACATATTTAGTTATGTAAGGTGTACGTTCTAAACTAACTTTAACAGGAACTGTGCCAAAACACAACATGAAAGGTAAAGAAAGAATTAAAGAGTGTTTCATAATAAAATCGTAAATAAAAGAATACACTTCACGTAAACGACGAGGTAAATATAAAAGTATGTGTAGGAGCCACCATATCTTGCTATAAAGCAGAAAGAAGAAAAAAAAGATAAAAGCGCTGCAACCTCGAAAGTTTCTCATAAACTTTCCTGAAGAATTTAAAAGTTTCTTATCAATAGCGTCATATATTTATATGCGTTTTATTTGATTTCATATTCTTTAGGTTGTAGCACTATTGACTTGGCATACTTTTAGGCGCACAATATTTTGAAAAAGTACAATTTATTTCCTACGTACGTACGTGCATAACTCAGCGCATTTCTCCAACAACTCATTCGCATAAACAATCATTTCTCATGTTCAACAGCATTAATATGCTTGTATTTCCGACACATAACAACTACACGCTTATGACGTACACAAAAGTATGTATACATCGTATTTTGAATTGTATCTGGCATACAGATTAATAGCAACAATTTCTGGAGACACTCGTTATTATGCAAACATACATACAAGTAACCGTGTAATTTATTAACGGGCAGCGAAATGCAAATAAACAGAAGCATTTGTGCCGAGCTATGACTGTGCACGACGATTGCTTGTTCTGAAATGTTTGCATTGCAACGTAAGCAAAAGTATAAATATGAAAAAAAAAACAACAAAGATTGTGGCATCTACTCATATAATTTATATGCAACAGGATATCACTGACATCATGAGTCGTGGGTACGGGTGTGGGCGCGCGCGATGACTTTTACGTGCAACGATTCTTGGCAATTTCATTGTGGCTGCACTATGCATGAACTGACATATTTACTGAGTAATATTTTCGTCTTTATTGCGACCGCAACCAATTGATCTAGATTCAGCTGCAATTGAATTTAACTTCGAAAACTAAAATCAATAAAGTGTTGTCTTAAAAAGAGACAATTTGCTCAATTTAAGATAACTAAAATAAAAAAAATTTAAGGAAAGGAAAATGTCAGGCAAATTGTTAGGTTAATTCGTTAAGACGATTTTAAAATGAATTTCAAAGTAATTTTAAAACTCTAAAATTTTTACCCATTGTGGACGTATTGTGAGGGACTGATTCGAGTTCAATTTTCTTCTCGTAATGTCACTCCAAGTGATCCTTTAGAAACCAGGGAGATAGTGGAATGGGCGACGGTACAGGTGCATAAGACTTAGCATAAGAATCATTGAAACAATGATAAAATATATACTCACTTTAGGAGGCCTCCAAGATTTAATTTTGGATATTAGGGAATTGGTATATAAATTTTTTTCGCAATTCCAATTCGCAAGATACATAGAAAGGAATACCTTTAGAGCAATGAAAATTAAGAGTTTTCTCCCCTCTTTCTAGGCTGATTCTCTGTAATTCCGAAACCACTTTTTATTAATCATGAATTGAACCTTAGTTTTCACAGCATCCTTGTGAGAACTTTGTTTTTCTACAGTGCAAATACGTTATCACTAATTCCGTTAAGACATTGTAGACGGGCAAAGTTGATCAATAAATTTTTTAAAACACCACGTTGTAGGGCAAATAGCCAATAAAGTGGCGCCGTCCTTCCTATTTTCGCATATGGCTTGTCCTTGATCCCAAAAGTGACGGTATTTTTCTTTGTGTTGAATATAAATTGCATGGACCGATAGGCTCAACCATTAGAACCATTTTTCTCAATCGATTGGTATGACAAAAGGTTAGTCTATTTCTAATCATTGAGGATGTTGCACACAACGACACAAATTTAATATATCTCACAACCTTGGTGGCGTAGGAATATTTCTGTAAAACGTATATAAAAACAAGTAAGAAAATTATGTTCGGCGGGGGTCGAATCTCGTATACCCACCACTTTGCTTTTCACATTCTATTCTCCAAGTTCTTTTATATTTGAAGCCCATTTCGCTGGTATTATTAATAAAAACTAATCCGCCGAATCGCGGTGTCTACCATATTCATTTTAGAATTACCCCATCTTTAAGCTTGTGTTTTTAAAATTTTCTTCTCCTGATTTTGAAAAAAAGTTTCTTTCTTTTCAACTTGTGCCAGCCATTTTAATGTAGATACACTTACTAGTAAATGAAGAGCAATGTTAGCGTAAATAATAAGATTTACTATGTAGATTGCTCCTTTAATTATTAGTGCACACGTAAGAGGATCTAAATAATGCAAGTTTCCCAATTTCATAATATAATACAATGTGTAAACATGTTCATATAAAATTTTATGCGTTAAGTAAAAGTGTTAGAAGACGGTTAGAGTCATTTTCGAAATAAAAGAAACAAATTGATCGACAAATCTCGCTTTGTATATTCCTTTCTAACAACGACGGAATCTTTCTTTTAGTTTAGTGCCGTTCCTTGAGGAATTTTTTTTTCAATTATGTTCAATAATTAATTAATTTGATTTTAGTATAATAAAACAAAATAAAAATGTAAAATAAAATAATAAAAAAAAAAACCGGTTTAAAAAAAAAAAAAAAAACAAAAAAAAAAAAAAAAAATATATATAAAATAAAATAAAAAGTATTTATGTATATAATATAATACATTCTTAATATCAAATATACAAAATAAAATTTTTTTTATAAAATAAAATTATAAAATAAAACAAAAATATAAAATAAAAAAAGGGAATACAAAGGGCGTATATAATATAATATATTTTTAATATCAAATAATAAAAAATAAAATTATAAAATAAAATGTATAAACTAAAAATATAAAAATAGAAATTTTTAAAATAAAATAAAAAAGATAATTGCAAGTAAGAGAAAGTACATTTTTATATAAAATAAAATAAAAAATAAAGTATAAAAATACGTTTTTTCTGCATATCCTTTATAAACTACGCGTCTTTATATCGATTATGATCTCGTATGTTAGTTATTTTTTTTTGTTTAACTGATAAATTGAAAATATTAGCTGTGTTTAGGCGGAGATTTTAAATTATTACGTTGCCTACTTATAGGCGGTATGCTTCACTTCTTCTTATTATTAGTTATTTCACTTAATTTTCTAAAGCTATGATAATTAAAAAAAAAAAAAAAAAACAACCACACGACTACTAGTTTTACCATCTGGAAAAAATGTATTTTTTACCTTAAATTTAATCTTAGTTTATTTTCCTAATGACCAACATCTAATGAAATTTATTATGAACTTTTATAAGGCATAACCTTTAAGGTCGTAAATTGCCTTAGGGCTTCACTTTATAATCATGTTTTGTATAACTCAACTTCTATTGTGTATGCGTATGCCTGGTCAAATATAAATTTCGCTACAATTATTATTATCAGTAATTAAATGAGCTATGCAGGTATAATAAAATTTAATTAGTTTACTTCTCATGAAAAGACATAACTAGCACATACAAATTGTAGTCTTTTAATTGGTTAAAGACACAAAACACGAAGCAAAGGAAGAACAAAACAAAAGAAAGAATATGAATAGAATCTGATGAATAGTCGCCCTTACAATAAGGCTTACACCTGATGACATATTATTTTATTAAAGATTCTTTACTATATTTTATTAACGAAAATTTAATACGCATCCTGTATATGTGCATATACACATGTACGTAAGAATTCAAATACTTTCGCACATACATATTTATCTATTTAATAATCTCAGGTGAATTTATGATAATATCATAATAATCAACTACGATTTGTAAGCAGACGTGCGTGCGTGTATTTATGTCTGTCTATATATATATATATCATACGTACAAATGGGATATGTTTACTGTTATAAATATACATAACTAATAATAATGATTATTATTTATGTCAAAGATATAAATGTATACACCACACACACACACACACATATATATATATATATAGGTGTGTGAGCACGTAAACATGCCAGATGCTGTAA
Organism: Glossina austeni; assembly: GCA_000688735.1. Classification (NCBI taxonomy): domain Eukaryota; kingdom Metazoa; phylum Arthropoda; class Insecta; order Diptera; family Glossinidae; genus Glossina; species Glossina austeni. The sequence goes on from KK502558.1 coordinate 11,415, forward strand.
TGCCCTATGGCGGCGGCAGCCTATTATTTCATTTTGACAAAGTTATTATATTGTATGTTCATCGATAAGCAGTAAATTTCCATAAAACTAATCCGGCATTGATATCCTTACTTACTTACATACAAACAACATTTACATCATACAGGCTAACACGCTTACTATTATTGTAATGGTGTGTTTAAGCGTGCATAGCGATAATTTGCTATTTAAGACCAGGCTCCTGCCTGGCATATCTAGTCTGCTGTTTAATCTGATTGTGTTAAATAAACTTTTTTTTTTTTTTTTGTGTGTAATAACAGAGATTTTCCTGTAATATCGTATCGTATCTTTTTTTGTTTCTTTTTTCTTTTTTTTTTGTTTTCATTTTTGATTTGCTTAAAATATTTATGATACATGAAAATACTTTAAATAAATATTTGTTAATATTTCAAAATGTTTACAATAGCAACGAGAAGCGACCGCCCAAACGCCCAAACGCCCAAACGCCTGAACAACCCACACGTTGGCTGTAAATCATCAAGCGATTTAATTTCCGGCCATTTATTCTCTATCATTTGTAACGTATGTGTAACAACGCGTACGACTAGCGCCCGGCCAGTTTAACGCCTAGGTATCGCCGAAAAAGTACTCACACCGCAAATCCAAATGGAATACTTGTGCCGTTAGTTGCGTGTAATGAAGGCGTACAAAATTGAAAGGCTTTGCATGGTAAAATCTTGGTTTTATCGCCACACATAACACACGCAACATATACGGTGCACATTTTATGGATTATGCAACAGCAACGACACCAATCATCCAATCACCCCCATACCGACATTACTTACTCTCTCATTCAATATCGTGCTTCCGCTTTTTCGTATACCTTGCATACGCTTTATAAAAGCAATATATTCACAAATACACTCAAAACAATTCATGGATAAAAACATGCAAAAACGTTGTAATCGGTTACTTATTAACATGATATACATGATCCGATTATAGATTATATCAGATCGAAAATACATAAATGCATACACACATACACAAAAGAGTTATGAAACTTAAGTATTTGCCAAAGTCGCTTCAAATGTCGCTATTCTATGTCATAAGCGGCCTAAAAATATTCTCTAATCGTGAAAAGATTTTAAATCAAAGATCGATCAAAATCTAATAGCGAGCTTTACTTTTTTCCGGTTAACAGTTAAGGTTAATTGCGAAATAAGAATTTAAACGTCCCTTTCAGTTGATTGATTGGTTAATTAAAAAATAAGGGGAGAGCATCCTTCTTCCACATTCTTCTACCTGTAATTCTCCCGATCCGTGGTTGTATGTTTAAGATATTTCGCCCGACCGATAAGTCATTTTAAAAATATGTATTTATATATATGATACATATATACATGCATACAACACGCTGTTCCGAATCTATGATGTAAAAAGTGTTTCAGAAACTTAAATTTGTTTTCTCGATTTTTGCCTGTATTTCGAGATCTGTATCGTGTATCGTGTATATGGCGCGGTCGGTTGTACGAATACATTTTCGGAAACTTTCATGTACAGAAAAAAGCATTTATCCAATATCACGGCCTTTCGATCAAATTTATCGGAGAACAGCTGGCGTTGTTTTTCTTTGCAGGCCACAAGTTGCGTAGAGTTTATGTGGCACACCTCTTATTACACAGACCAAGTCAGAATCACTATCCGGATCGATTAAAGCTTGTCCGTCTGTCTGTCCGTCTTGTTTTCTCACTCCACTTTCTCTATAACACGTCATTTTCAAAAGTCGTTATAGAAGAGAGATGGAGTGGGGTATTTAATGGCGAGCAAAGGTCTACTACAGAATTCTTACTTGTTTTTACGGTGAATACGGTGAGGATTTCTCGCAAATTTCGCTGTTATAAGTTTTACTAAAATATTTCTAAAACATATTATACCACAAATAAAATGAATTTATATGCGATGTGTGTGTTTGTTAGATATTTTTTACCGCACACCACATCTTAGAGAGCATGCAGCATGTCGTTGTAACATATATTTCAACGAAGTACTTACCAAACACAAAAAATGTTGTGTGTTAAATCTTTCCCCATCAATATTTCGAACACCAGAAATATGTTCGTTTCATTTCTTTCTGCTTTAGTTCCCAATAACTTGACCCGTTTTTTTCTTTTTGTTGTTCCTTTTCTCCAGTAGTAGAGCAACAATACAAGTAGTGTAATATAAAGCATAAGTGAAAGAAGAATATTTGAATGGCTTTTACTCGAACATATCGATAAACGTAAGAAACGTGAGTGCGTATATCACTCAGAAAAAGAAGGCAAATTAGAAAAAAGCTTAAGCACTTTCTAAATCCTTTTTATGAATATTTAGGACATTTGTATACCTAAAGAATAGTACTCACGTAGAAATTATTACTTTGCGAGCAGCTCCTTGTACTTAAATGATATTTAAAGATTATGTTCGACCTATTAGACGAGTCGTTATTGTTATTTGTTGTTGAATGTTTGTAACGCTTAAACAATCCCAAAGGCAATGTTTAATGGAAATAGTTTGTTAGTGTCTCCTTAAAGTATACATGGCTTTCGTGAGCTCAAGCGTAGGGGATCACATTGATAAAGTATTTTATTTTATCTGCTTGGGATTCACAAAAAAAATTTCATTATTTTTCATTTTTGTATAGAGCTCAATATATAAATGAATGAATGAATGACGTGCAATAACATACAAACTGAACTTGACTACGCTAGTACGTCTAACTTATTGTATTCATAGACAACACTTCTGGTCCTTGAGTCAAAACACGTCATTGTACCAAATTTCAGCAAATTATTGAATGCAAAAATGCATGAACAGTGTTCGGACGGGCAGCTGGACAGACAAGCTTATATCGATTTATAAAATGATTCGGATTCGTTTGGTATAATTAAAGCCGGGTCTATCTTAAAGCTCTCTGGGTGTGACGTACGTCCGCAGGAACCTGAAAAACCCTGTACAACAACAAGTGGTGTAGGATATAAACATGGAAAAATTTTGCAAAACTATTTTATATATGGCATAAGTGTTTTGTTTTCATTTTTATTAAATGCAAGAGAAACACAAATTTACATAAAAATGCAGTAAAAAAAAGTAGCGAACACAAAAGTTAGCAAAAATATTAATAAAATCTAAATAAGGTTTTTCTCTTTTCTTAAAATCAAATCTGAAAAAGACATGGAAAGAAATTTTAATCTTCCATAAGATAAACGAAGCATTTGATGCAAACATTCGTTTTCTAATGGTTAAAATAATTTCAAATCTTCGCATTAAAAGAAAAAAAAATAAAAAATAAAAGCTCAGCTGGCAGTAGTTAACAAAAGCATTTTAGAGAATTTATAATTTTGTTTTCAGTGAAAATTCTGTTCAAGAGAATGTCATTCTTTATGAGCGCTAAGAAACTAACAATAAACCCTTGATGAAAAAATATTTAAAAATAATTTAGTTTAACGAAAGAAAGAAAGAAAAATTGTTGTTTCTTAAATGAAAGAAGTAATAGAAGCAAGCAGATTACTTGTAAGAAGCTTTTTTAAAGATAACTTAACAAAAACCTTACAATGGCGAACATATGCACCTTCTACTCTATGTGGTAATGCGTATAAAATGTTCAATTTTAATTAAAACTTATTACTAAAATATAATTTAACGAAAATTTGAAGGGGAAAAGGATTATTAATTTCCATAGGCTTCAAAAGATCTCAATCAATACTACACAGTAGTAAGTTAGTGGGCAAAAAGTATAAAAAAAAAAAAAAAAAAATTTTAATTTTATGAATTCTTAAAATAAGTAAAAAAAAAAATAATTGGAGATCTTCTAACCGGTCCAGTTATATAAACTCCAACCCGATTTAATGGGACTTTTTGTAGTTTGCTGATATATGGGCCGCTTTTGCTCTACTGCTGTAGACGGTGCGAGTAGTGAGGTGGGCTTGAAAACTGATTTCTGATATTCTTCTGCTGACCCCGATTGCTTATAATTTTCGTATTTATGCCGGTTGTTGTTGTTGTTGTTGTTGTTGCTGTTGCTGTTGCTGTTATACCCGGTTTGTATATTAGTTTTGGTCTGGGTGCTGAATGAGTACTGGCCGTTACTTTTTTTCGATGTAGTTGTCCTTTGGATTTTTTGTTTTGTACTATGCTGTTGGTGGTGGTATGATGTTGAGATTGACGATGATGATGGTTGGAATTGTGATGATAATGAAGATAAAGCTGGGGATTTGTAAAAGGATGATGAGGAGACGGACGCCGCCTGTCGATTGTAAGGAGAGGATAAGGCATTTTGTGGATGATTATTATTATTATTTAAATTTGAGAAAGTCTGATAAAATGTATTAGTATTAGGGGCAATAAATGTTGTTGTCTTTGTTAACGTAGGTATGTTAAATGGATTAGTGGTCTTGTAATCATACGTTTCAATAACATTATCATCATATGCTGGTAGATTATCATCTACACAAAGTCCTTGATAACGTGTTGATTGCTTAAGCCCGTAGACAGGACAAGAAGGTCTGCCAACTTGATACGGATTGTAGCCGACAACATTACCACTAAAAAGAAACGTATTTAAATGTAGGCTACAAAACCATTTGGCCATTTGGGCTACATTTTTGACTTACCCTGGTCCATAATTGCAAACATATAACTTATTGTACTTGGAGGCATCTTTATATTCGGCGAAACCGCAACCGATTAAATTAGTTTCACCCCAAACCAACTAAAATCGATTAAGCGATAATTTATTATTAATTGTTAAGTAATTTTTAACTTAAATATATAAAAATTAAAAAGGTTTTTTACCTGCGAATAATGACCTGTTTTTGGTGACCAAGCATCGCCGTACGAATACTTTTGCACTTCATTGAACCAATTTTGTATGCGTGAAGGAAAATCGCCATCGTTAGGATCTAAAGGAGCTGTACTCCATATTATAGCCAAATTTTGACCCATCGTAAAACGATCTTTCAAAAATAATATGAAAGTGTTTTCTCGTTAAAAAAACGTTTAACAAAAACAAAAGAAACGAAAAAAGTTTTAATAAAAACGCATCAACTCACTTAGAGTTCTATGGGGATCGTGCCGGAATTGACAATTCTCTGCCCATTTTTGTGCACGTTCAGCTAATTCATTATCCCAAACAATTTCACGCATATTCTCTGCTCCCGGTTGTCCAGGATAACGACCAGTCGCCACCTGCTGCCTTAATCTGTTATGCTCTTGCAGTATGATTTGCTTTTCTTGTTCTGTAATACCGGTCGCTGCAAGAGAGTAATTGAAAGCAATTAAGTAAATGTTTAATGTTAGCGTTGTAAACGGCTAAAGTATAGTTATAAAGGTAAACAACAATTAAAATGAAGCTAATAAAGAAGTAATAGCGTCAATGTCAATATAAATTTTTTATTTATTATTCTATTTCCTATCGCAGTTGCCAGCAGTTTCCCAAAGAACATAGAATTCATTCACTTGAATATCCCGCTAGGAAAATTCTTCAGTTATTAGTAAAAGCAAGCTTAAAACATAGTCATCAAAATTAACGATGATCATCATTAACATATTTAAATATATTTTCCTTAATAGCAAAGGAATTCATTATATGGTAATGCTTTGGATAGATACTGCAATAAATATTTAATGACCAATAATAAAATGCAACTACTTACCGCTTAGTTACGTTCTCTCGTTTTTACGACCTGAGCATAATATGTTATGCAAGGCGATTAAAATCATGTTTACTTACTACAAAACGGCATTCTTTAGGTATGCAAGCATTTTTATTCTTTTTTAATGGTAATTGCGAACACAGTAATTAATATTTGAAGTTAATTCAAATGCAAATCATTTCGTATATAGTGTCGCACATAGTGTCAAAAAAGTGTCGGGAAGCCGTATCTTTATATTATCTTTAGAGGTGCTTACAGAGAGGCTGCTAGTAAAAAGTCAACTAAACATTAATATAATATTTTCACATAACCATTGGTTGTCAAACAATTATCGGGAAACTATTGTCTATTTAAAAGCTAATAGAAATCCAACTAAATGCAAATATCTTCGCATGGACGTAGGCTGTAGGGGAAGTATCGGAAAAGTATCGCCGAAAACCATTTTAACGTTGAGCCGTTAATACGAAGTTAATTCAATTTCAAATTCAAACAAATTTGTTTATATTCAAAGGAAGAAGTACCGGGAATTATTTTCATAAACACAATTTAATGATTATTTTCAAAAGCAATTCATTTCTGAACATGCTTGCACCAACATTTCTAACGTTTTCTATAAACGATTTTCCTCTTGTATGGGGGATGGACTACAGTACGTTTACTTTGGCTAATTTGCATTTCACAAGTATTTGGTTTAGAATTTGGGGATCCAAGCAGCTTCGTGACGTCTAAAATAGTTGGTGAAAAATTAAAAAACAAATTTCCTTGAGATTATATACGATATGATGATATATTGTCTGTATTGTATGTATTCCAGGAGTTGTTGAGAAACCGCTTCCCTCTCGTCACCACCAGCGAAGGTAAATTCAAATCAATGGCTTATGAAAAGCAAATAATAACTTTGACAAGTCGGAAAACTCATAAGTAACATTGCACAAAACAAGAGCACATTTTTTTAAATTGCTATTATCGTTAGCATATTTTCTAGCTCTTAAAAATTCTATGTTTAAAATATTTGAAAATAGACTTTTTCTGCTAACCACGATTAGGTCGCATATAAAAAAAACAGAATCGAAAGATCTAAAAAAAAATCGCGCTAAAAATATTTGCAAATGCGATGAGGGATTCTGATGCACTTTCTACGATGATTAAAAAGTTATTCTAACATTCGCTTATAGCCGCATATATTTTGTTCTAAAATTCAATTTTAAAAACTCTTTAAAGTGAAGCTCAATGTGAGCAAATAAGTAGGTGATTGCGTTAGCTTGTAAGGCAAGTAATTTTTTTTTCTTTTGTAGAGCACTTTTGATCTTTCAAAGTGATCGAAAAAATCGTACATTTTAGTTAATTGCACTAAGAAAATATGAAAACAATTTTTTTTGATTTTATAAAAATTTCTAAGTAATTTTTTTCTCTTTTTCAGATACTGTAGTGCGGTGGTGTTGATCTAATCGTATCCCAACATTGGATTAAAGTTAAAATCATAAAAAAAAAGTGAACGGAAAATTATGTTTACGGCACATCACTTACACAGACGGTTAGTTAGCGTTAGAATTTACGATATTACTAGGGCATAGGCGTATGCCTGTACGCATTGAAACTAAAATAGTAAGTCCAAGTCTTAGCTCGTTCTCTTAATTTCTTTAGAGCTAAAGATAAAAAACATGGGAACGGACAAACGGAAATGGTTAAGTTCTTCCGAGTTTTTACACTCATTCATTTGTAATGTCTGATCTGTTTGAGAGGGGTTGGTAAAGAGACGAACATGGTGAAATTACTTAAGAATTTTGTGGGGATTGAATATATATAAATTTAAATTTCCGTTATGTTTTCCGTCCGACCATAACGCAAACTAACGAAATTACGACTGTCTTTTGGTGGTGGGCTCAAAAGTGTTCAGTGTTCGGTTTTTCATATGTATGTGTGTGTGCGTTGACGCGAATTTATAATATCTAATACGCAAAATAACTAATCAACAATAGACTCTTTTCTCAAGATAATCGTACTTATTGCCGCTACACATCATTGAACGGTAAGTAAACGAAAAAATCTATTTATTATAATTTATTTTTTCTTTAAAATTAGGAAAGAAAATAAATTAAAACTTATTATCATTTATGCACGAAATTGCATGAAAAATGTAAAATACATTTTTTGGTTCCAAGCAACAATAACATGTCAAAAGCTGTTCCTTTTTATTCATATGCAGTATTTAAAATTGGTAAAAAATGGCATCATGTGAGAGATGCTAGCGTTGATTTGTCGTTGAAGTGCTTCTAATTGTTTTCTTTCCATTGAAATAAAATTTAATTTTAAAAACACTAACGCACTTGATAGTTATAAAAAGCGAATGAATGGAAGAAAACAAAGACTTTATAACATGTTCTGCACTGATAAGAGAAATGTTAATTATAAGCAACAGCTAACATAATTACTTTATGCCATTTGCATTGTCGCTCTACACAATCATTTACTTGGATGTTAAACACATCTAGTTAGCTTAACAAACATTAACGTTTTAAGTCTTTTTCCCTTTCTTTTTTTTTTCTTTGTGCTTTGTTTTTTATGTGTATATTAAATATAAAAAATGAAAACATAAATTTTGCATTAATGTTTGTCGATAAGATTTTATTTATAGAACAGAGCATTTTTAAAAAAATATTTTTATTTTTTTCTGCGATCTGAACTTATTGAACAATATAAATTCTTCGGAGAAAAAGGGAATTATTAATAACTCTTAATATAAATTTTTTTTTATAACATGCTTGTTAATAAGAGTGAGATTAATATATCATGCGATTGTTATCGCTGTATGTGATGAGCTTACAATGTTTATAAGGGGAGGGAGTTTGTTACTTAAGTCTTTCGTTTTGTTTTTCAGTTTTTGTTTTTTTTTCGCTTTTTTTTTTTTTTTTTTGATAGCCTTTTAGCTATCACTCTTCTCGCTTAAATGATGCAATTATTTATGCACCTATATGTGTTCGGATAGCGCTTGGTTAGTTGTTCATTCAGCAGTTAATCAATAACGCTTATGTGCGGTGTTGATGAGTAAGGTGATGATGATCAGATAATAATAATAAAGTTAAAAAAAAAATGCAACTTTTTTCTGCTTGCTTTTTTTTCCTTTTGCCTTTTTTATGATGATACGCTTAATAATAAATGATGCATGCGACGTCTGACAACGGTTAGTTAATGGGGTTGGGACTATGTAAATTTTTACTTAATCTTTTTTTTTTTTTTATTTTTTTTATTTGCTGGATACTGTCTACTGGAATGCTGTTCATTTTGCGGAAATTGAACGACAGTTTTATGATCAATTTGGCAAAGCTACATATTGATTGTGAATTGTTCGTTCAATATTATAGAAAAAAAATAAATTAAGAAAAAGAATTCACAAATATTAAATAAAAGGAAAAAAATACTAATTATAAATTTATAACCAATTTACTACGTCGTAGTCGTTTAAAGAAAAGAACAGAAATATTCAATAGAAAACCTATTAAATTTTGTTATTTACATACCGTACCCGTCCCACATTGTTAAAATAACAAAGATTGACATTTTTGAACATACCAACGACAACTTCGGATCTTTATCAGAAATTATAAAATATTTTTGCATCCGTTATGGGGAGATTTGTCAAAAGCTTCAGACCAATGGTAGTAACAAACAGAAACTTTTAAAAGCAAAAGACTGGACCATGGCGAATTCACAATGTCGGTCTCTGTCTGTTTTCTGCTCTATTTCTGTCCGTCTATATAGTCATATACGATAGTTAATAATAACACACAAATAGATAAACAATTAAGTTGTGAGCTTAGAATAATAAATTCTTCTGTTTGTCTGCCTGCCTCTTATTGGAATTTCTGATGCCACAAATATGCAAAATATATAAATAGTTGGGCAGGACCAACTATCAAAGCAATTCGCATAACAAAATTCTTCATCAAATACCAAAAATTATGCTTTGTTTCAACGCGAAGGCTTACGGGGGCCCCGAAAATGAATCGAGCTCAAGAAATTACAATTTCGGCAAGACGACTGTGAGAATGTTTATCAAAGATAGACGGGGGGATGGACACGTCTATTCTGAAGTTTTCTTCTTCCCAACCAAGAGATAAGGGTCTAAAATTGTCTTTCCGAGTCGGAATAACTTAAAAAAGCAAGTAAAAAAATTATATTCCGTTTCGACCGAATCTTTTATACACCTCACCGTTATCGTATCAAAGATGGAAAAAAAGAAAATATAATAACAATATTGGATGGGTATGGCTGATTTTTGATATTCTTGTAAAGTAAAGTAAGTGTGTTTTCACTTTGCGTGGTACTGTAGGCGTATCTTTCGACCTACTTCGCCCATTTTCAACATCAACCTGCGGAACTTCCAATATGTTCGCCATATTTGAAATCGATAGCTTCACTTTTGTGGACAGGGGCATGTTTACAATGGAGTTTGCACGTATGGACAGACGGACGTGCTTAAATCAATTCGGAGTATATATAATTTCTAAGACCTCTGAAGCTTCCTTCTGGGTGTTGCAAACATTTTGACAAAATGAATATGCCGCCACCTCCCAGGATGATGGGTATACATGTAGGTTTCTATATTTCATTTTTCTTAAGACCGGAGGGTTGTATTTTTATTTTATTTTAATTTTTATTCTTCTTTATCACTTTTCCTATATAATTTCTTGACTTTACTAAGGTAACATGATACGGGATATTTGATTTTAAAATATGTCAACATTTGCATAAAACATGTTTATGTTTGTTTATGTTAGAGTTGAACATGCTTTAAAAATGATTGTAGTCAATAGAACGATTTGGCCAAGTGCCAAGTTTTCTCCAACAAGGCATACATACATACGTATTGAGTCGCATAAATTTTTAATGACTTAATGTAGAGAATCATTAGAATTTGAATTTGAAAAACTTCAACGTAACTAAACTGAATTTTAACCAACAACCCACACACATTAAGTCTTTGAAAAGAGGCTTTAATTTTCCAATTAAATCGTATAATTTAGATAACGAAGCTTTTGCGAAATTTCTCTCAATGCGGAGCTAATTTGTCGCTTCGCTAAAGAGCATTAAATGTTGAATTCATAATAAGAAATTTTTATTTACTAATGTTTTTGCTCAAGGCCTGAGATAAGATGTTATTTGAGTCATATAATAAATGGAATGTGATTACACTTTAATAGAAGATATCTAAGAGGCACTTAAGAGCAGAGTATTACTTATGCCTTCGCACTAATTCGTCATAGAAGAAATGCTTAGCATTTCGATAGTAATCTGTGTGTATATATTTATTAATAGTATGGCAATATTAACAGGTAATAGTATTAGTAAGTAGTGAAAGGGTGTAGTGTTATTATAATTTCTCGTTTAGATGTTTTCTTTGGCGTTTTATATGCAGGGCTTGTGAACGTAATGTGAGAAATTCTAGGCAATAAATTTACATAATCAGTGCAAACATTTTCCGGAATAGCTTCTTACCGACTAACTGTAGATTAAAACACGAATTATTTCTTTGATTATCGCAACTAACTTGAAATGTTGATTTTGTTTGAATTTAAAATTCTATGACCACAAGAAACGGTATTCAAAACGCATGAAAAACATGTTGAAAGATTGTAATTGGGCCAGAACGACCTTTTAATACTTTATACCGTTTTGCATCGACTTCTCAAAATACTTTTTCTTGGGCTCAAATATGTACCTAATTTCATGAAATCGTCTTGGCAGGCATACAGACTTAATTCGAATTAAAAAACAAAAAAAAATGGTTCTGAATCAATTGGTATAATAAAATTTGGAGCTCCCTTCTGGGCATCGCATCCGTTCATTGCAAATTCTGCACGAAAAGTGCTTTAACGTATAGATATCTAAAGCCATTGGACTGAAACGAAGATTTACGAAAACTTTCGGTATACAACAAACAAATTCAATAATTTAAAATAAATACTATTATCTTATGGGGTAAAACATGTATTTTTCATCGCCGCTAAACTAATCTTTAAAGTCTAAGATTTTAATTCCAAAAAAAATGAGCTAAGCCTACGGATTCATTCTAGCGGATACTATTCATTCTATACGCAAACGGCACGGAAAGGATTTGAGAAGCACTGATCATTGCGAGATCAAGATTAAGGATGTATTTACTGCTAATCCGCTGCAATATTTTCGCCTTACCACTGAAATTCTTATCTGTTTCTCAATGAATATAACATGAGCCGGTTGCTTTCGAGCAAGAATCCGCAAGCCAAAATTTCCAAACGTCGAACTTTAATAGCCTGCCAGAACATTTTACAATTTTTGTTATTAGTCGCTGCAAAGAGTTTTTTTCCGTAGTTATCAAATTTACTTTTGACGGCGTAAGTGCCGCATATTTTTTCGGAGACCAGATCAATAACTATGATAATGAAATGTAAAAAGTTAGAGTAGCTTTGCTGAATATTTCCACTCGTTCCACTGAGTCTCAGTTTCTTTGTCTGATATATAAAAAATAAAAAATATTTTGCTCATTATAAAAGTTATAAAGTAACCCTCCCGAGTTTTCAGAATATTACAAGGGTCTGAGGAATTGTTAGTATTGTAAAGCTTACGATATGGTTCGTTTGTTAGTACAAAATTTTCTAATAAAAAGTGAAAATTCAATAAAATTCGTGTTGCGTCATTATGCTTCATTATTATATAAGATTAAGCTAAGCTTTGGCCGGCTAAACATTTCTTCTTTTTTTTTTTTAAAGAAGAGGAAGTTGGTACGAATTATCGAAATTGTATATAAAAAAAAATTTTTCGAAACTTGATTAACTATTAACAAATATAGTTTTTTAACCACTTTATTGCTTTTTATATGTTTTACGAATGTTTTACTTATGCACCCTATCAAGATAGGATTATGTTAATATTGTTCATTCACACAGTAGTTGGGAGAATGCTTCGGATTGGTCATTAACTACATAAGTTTTGAGTTGATTTAACCATATTTGCTTGGTGTGAAAATAAATTCGGACGGAGTTAGCAAGGAAACTAATCAACTCCCATAGCAAAGTTATATAAACGCCCCGACAGAGCTCTATTAAGTAGTCAGTATCTAAATATGGTTGGATTTGGAAGCCTACTTCGTTCAAATTAGGAAACGTAAGATGTTTTTATGGACACCCCGTGAATCCATATGAAAATACCCTTCGAGGGAGCTAAAGAAATTTCAACTTTTCTTTCCATAATTTTCTTTGACTTTTTTTTTTTTTTTTTTAAATATGTTTGTTAACGAAAAAGGGTTACGTGAAAACACTTTAAGGAAAGCAAGCCTTCTGTTTATGTCTACTTCTTCTCCAATGCGATAATTAGTTGTAAGCACTGTGTAAAGTGCGGCAATGGTGTTGTATTGTCTTGATTCACCACTTATGCATTTTTATACCACTGGGAATATTGCCCACTGATCATAATTATGCGCGATCCGAAAATTCAATAAGGAAAAGCTCAACAACATGTAGGCACTCTTTTGGCGCTAAGTCAATGTTGAATTTATACCGAATTCTTTCTACTGATTTCTAAATTTTCCAATAAAAACTTATTCATGCCCACCACTTTTTTTATAGCTTTGGTGAATTATTCCTGATCTCTTATAAGCTATCGGAAAAGAAGAACTTGATCACGTTTCGCTTGAAGCGCTTATATATTTAGAAACAGATCGCTTCCATTTCCCCACCTGAACTCAGAAACTTTAGATTTTACCGACAAAGAGGATTGCATCAGGATCCTATATAAACCATAGCATCCATAAAGTTTTTTGATAAAAGTAAAAAGATAAACTAGCAGAAGATCGGTATGTAGAGAGAGAAACAAATCGTAGTGAACGTTAAAAAGACGAACCTAGAAATTTTACATTTTAATCAATGACTTGCTAACTATAGCAGATAACGATCTCAAATTTGTCATAAATATTAATTAAGGCCGGCCATAAGAAAGACACGCAGAAAATGATCGCGATTAGAGAATGAATGAGAATTAAAAAAACTTCAAATTTATCATAAATTTATAACGAGGTCATCGAAAAGCAGACTGAATATGATTTAGATAAGGCGAAGCTGTTGCGAAAAGCTATAAAATTATCAATGATAATAATCAGAATTTAGACACGTGATCTAATTTTTGTTAAACCAAATGTCCAGAAGATGTTTAACATAGACGGACGGGACGGTATGAAGAGAGAAAAGTTTTTTTTTCCTAAAATGCTGCATAAAAAGGGTGTCGCTTTCTATATACTAAATATATATATATATATAGTAGTAGTAAACAAAACGTTCATGACATTGTATGTGTGTAAAGCAATGAGGTGACGCGTGAGAGTATAAAAAGAAATTAAATCATTTTCACTTTTACTTAATTTTCTTAACGAGATTGTCTGGCAGGCATGTTAACATGCTTAACAACAAAACATCTACACGGTATGTACGGTACGTACATATGCTGTGCAAGTCCATCAAGTGAATGTTATGATTTGATGTGGCTCTTGTTTTAAGGTGATTACAAGTTTAACAACGATTTTTATTTTTATTTTCCTTTTTTTTGTTTTTCTGCTTCTTTTTTTTT
>KK502558.1:26441-59543 GCA_000688735.1 Glossina austeni
TTTTTCTTTTTTTTTTTTTTTTTTTTTTCTGTTCTCTTTTTTTTTTATTTTCTCTTATGCTTCATTGTCGTTTTGTTTTTGCTTTTGCTATATTACGCTTTTTTTTTTTCAAAGTACGTTTAATTAAGAGCATGATAATTAAATGAATGAATTTTGTTCAGAGTTTTTTTTTTTTTTTTTTTTTTTTTTTTGCTTCTTTTTCTTCTTTCTCAAAGTCGGTTAACACAAAAAAGAAGATGAGCTAGTTGGCTGGTAACAGGCATTTAAAATAACAGTACATATTTGCAGATACGTTGTTGTTGTTATTATTGTTGTTATTGTTATGTCTTGGTGCGTAGCTATTGTGTAGATATGACGATGATTTTTAACAAGATTCCCGATTTATGTTCCATAGTTCGGTCATTAAGAATGTAAACGATGCATCCTGCTTGCACGTGATGATAAGAGCAATTGTAGGCTGTTAAAATAATTAATTATTCTTTTTAAATATTTAAGCGTACGTTCGAGGAATGGAAAGAGTTCATACACAGTTTATGAAAATAATAATTATTATAATTGTAATAATAATAATCGTCATCATAATAATAATAACAATAATAATAACTATAAAGAAAAAATTGATCAGATAATTCATACCTCCTATATATAGCCAGCATCCTGTTGCGTGGCAGCAATGACATGTTAACAAATTGTTCAAAAATGATGCCGATAATTTGTTGACACATCCATTATTAGGTTTGAATTTCAGTTATCAGTCCGATGGTTGAAATGAAAATTCATTTCTTTTTGATTAATTTTAGTATTTACTCCGTTCGATTTTATTTCTTTAGTTCTTCAACTAATGGCGCTATCTTTTTTTCTTAATTAAGTCTGCAAACCCAATAATTTTTTGTTCCTTTTTTTTTTTTTTTTTTTTCATTAATCCAAGTGTTTTTACTCTTCCCAAGGCACTTGTTTTGCTTAGATTTGATATTATGCAGACCCCAAGCAAAATTCTTTCTGCTCCAATACCTATATCGCAAATGTGTCGAATCGGGTATTAAAACTGCTTTAGCTTTGAATTGTCAAGTAAATGAAGTGTCTATGTTTGATACTACATGACATAAATTTTATGCTGATTTGTCGGTACAAGGGCATAAAATGTATATACGAAATTTAAAATAATTCCAATTTCATATAGAATGGCTACCAAATTAACCAACAACGGTCTGCTTTAGCTAATAATGGACAAATCACGTCGCCAGTTATAGTGCCTGGAAAAAAAATCTACTACCAAAAAATTCTCTCTGAGAATTTCTAAAAATTGCGGGCATTTTTTATAAGTCAAAATTTTCTTTGTACAAATCAAAAATAAAAATTGCGGGCATCTTTTATCAGTCGAAAAATCGCATATACACATTCTCTCTGAGAATTTCTAAAAATTGCGTGCACTTTTTATAAGTCAAAATTTTAATCAAGTAATGTAAAGAACAATCGGGTGCTACAAGTCCAACGCAGGAACGGAATCTAATTATTCCATAGTCGATGACTCACAAACATAAATCCGTCAATTAGATGTTTTGAGGAGACTGTACTTCCTTCATCTTCATTTTCTATGTCTTTTCTCTAAGCATGGGTCATCGTATATATCGATATGTCGAACTATAACATAACGACCAACAACTTTCATCGGGACTTTTCGCTTATTCTTTCTTCGTTCAAATCATACTACGAAATGTTTTAAAGTCGCTTTTTCTTCTTTTGCATACACTTTCTTTTTCATTCCATTTTTTTCTACAATCGCGATCGGCACTTGACTATTCTCAAGTCAAGTCCATGACCAAAAATACATGCCAAGGTCAAGCATAATGGCCGCCTTTTAACATTTGTTAGCACAAACCACATAATCAGACATTTTCAACGGAAAGTCCTTTTAACAAAGAGGAAATGAGAAAAAGACATCCCCGTTTTCAAATGCCACGATTGGTACGATGACAGAAAAAAATAATTTCCAATGGAGGAGTCAACAATATTTATCAACATATCAAACTATGGTTTCCAACAGTTAACTTTTCCTTCAATTAATTATGAATTCAAGGCACCGGATTTCTTTTTGCTCTCTTTTCTGCGTACGCCTTCTTCTTCTTAGTTCTCCTTTATTATCATGTCGACTACTTATATTTGATGTAATAGACACGTTTCCTAGTCCAGTTAGTTAGTTATAATTGCAATTTATTTTATAGTTAACATAAAACTCATTGATACTTTTTCAATTTGGAATCGCGAACAAAATCTTACGGTTAAACATGCACTCCGTTAGTACCGAAACCTACACTTGAAGTCTCCACGTTTTCGGAGCCTCTAACCTGAGCATAATAGCTATAATATAACTTTAACTTTATTAAAGCACTTAGACTAACCATCTAGTCTACCTTTCAAAAAAAGAAGAGTCGATACTTTTGGTTGCCAGTGCTCATCATCCTACTTGTTTAATTCTAGAATTGATTTCTTTGGTCTAAATAAATTATAATAATAATAAAACACATTGAAGAAGAAGAAGAAGGAGAAGAAGAGTAAGAATGCACTCTCTAAACCCCCCTTAATCATTCATTAGCGTACTAATCTTTCGTAAATAAAATTCGCTAGTCAATATCACAGTCGTATGAGTACAATTTTAGTTTAATATTTAATTGACCTCCTTACAGAGAGTGACATGTACATACAAATACACATATACGTGTACATTCGTGTATATATCGCATGTGTTGCTTAATAGATTTACAGGGGATGTAATGAAATTGAACGCAAAATTGACATAAGCTCAGTATTAATATCTTAATCGTTTCTATATATTTATGTTTAAATAAACGTCATATATATATTAATAATTACTTTATTATTTTCATAGAGAAGTTCACTTTGCTCATTGAAATGGTTTAACACAAAAAAAAACAATCGATTTCTTTTTGTTACACAAAGGAAAAATTTCGTGGCGCAAAAAAGTGCAGTTTATTTAAAATGAAAAAAATAAATGCTTGAAATGTAATGAAAAACGCTACAAACTTATTCCTTTAGCTAATATCCTATATATGCATTTATATTTTAGTTTTTATATCATACCTTAAGTGCTTCCGAAATTATTTTTATTTTGTTTTCTTATTTCTGTTAATTTTTTTTTTCTTTTTTCGCGTATTTCATTTCTTAATTATTCTTTTTAATACAATATTTCTGTGTACGTAATCATATATAATCTAAAAGTAAGACGCACCCATATCTGAAGATTTTTAATTTGCAAATTGTTAAAAAAATCCACGTAGCATTTACTTGAAAGCTATGTGAATAATTGCTAATATTTTAAGTCATTTTTAATTTTTTTTTTTTTTTCATTTTTACTATTTTTTCAAATTTATTACTCCCCATAACTAAATCTTAGGATGAATCACAGATAACTGCTGCTTATGTCTAATATATTTATGAACTAATCTTGAATTTCTGATGCCATTTTAAGCAAGAAAGAAATAACTTAGAGATGTACGAAGAACGTATCGTATCTCAATATCATATCACAATTAGTAGGCTTACAGAAGATCAATATCAGAGTAAATCCATCATGGAATTTCCGCTTGTATACAATAATGTTTGGAACCAGTTTCTAGTACAGTAGTACTTAATATGCGGCTAAAGAGCATTGCAAGGTTGAATGCACACGAACTTGAGATTACGTTCATCGAGCGATAGATGTGAAGGACTGAACTGACTTAAAACCTTACCATTAGGCTTTTAAGAGATTTTGGAAATCGAATGTACGGCAGATCTAATATATCCCCACCTGCAAGCTGCAGGAAAAGTATAGGCTTACAATTACTGTATGGAGTTAAAAATTTTATGGATGACATAGATGACAAAAACGAGTTACGAAAGCGAGTTTCAAATTTTTTAAATCTTCTAAAATTTCTTTTTTTGTATATAAAAACTGCTATTGCTTTCTCATGCTTGTTATTATTTTAAACATAAATCATGGATTCATATTCTGGTGAAAAGATGGGAATAAACGTTGGTGATGGCAATGCCTTGACCGATGAATTTATTATAATCTGAGCGGATTAAAGTCCACATTTCATCGAAGAGAAATCTTTTAAAATTTTTGTAAATCTCTAATAGACCGTTTGTCTGTCTGATGTTATTGCCACTACTCTCGATTACTTTAAAGTTTAGCGTTTTAAGACTCCAGTCTTCGGATTTATTTTAATAATACTTTAAATTTCCGAAGTTCCTGATGCGTTACAAACATGCTGCTAATCTAATTCAACCAGTGTGGTGGGTATGGTTATTATTAGTTAGCTGTAATAATGTTAAGTTTATTGACATAACTGTCTGTACACGTGAAGCAACTAAAAAAAAAAAACTAATTTTTTTAACAAAAAAAAAAACTATATATTTTTTCATGACATCAAAGTAACCGGTTTTTAATTGAATGTCAAAACAATGTATAGAACTGTTCCTTTTTTTCCTACGGACATCGATATAATTATAAACATAAACATAAACGTTTTGTATTTGCTTTTCGCTTAATCTCTCTCACAGCCATTTAAATCTAATTGTTTGCTAACGATATTGTCATTCAGAACTCAGTTGTTCTGTCTGGTGTTATAAATGCGCTCTTTATTTTCATTTTTTTTTTTGCTTTCAAAAAAAAAAAAAAAAAAAAAAAAATGAAAAAAAAAAAAAAAAAAAAAAATAAAAGCTCGTAAATTATAGCTTAATGTGTACCTGTTAGTTGACCCACCTTTTGCGTGGAAGTGTTAAAAGGAATTTTTAATAAGCTAAAGCAAGTCTTTTGAAGACAAGCATTTTAGTCAAATTTTGCAAAACGAAGAAATGTGTAAAAGAGAAAAAGGAAAAAATAGGAAAATTATTATTATTTTTAGCACTCTTGTGATGAAATATTTTAAAGTTTTTTTGTTTGCTTTTTCTTTTATGTGTTTTTGTTTTTTTCTTTATGAATAATTAGAAATTATATAAAACCAGTTTTTAACTGATCATCCGACAAGAAACAAAAGCAACAAAACGAACAGCACCAATAAAAAAAACTCGGTTGCATAAATACGCGCATCGCTTCAAAAGTAAATGTTTAGTTTTTGTCTTTTTTTTTTTTTTTTTCTTTTCTTTGTATATATTTTCATGTGTTTAATTTCAACAATAGCGTAGTAATAAGCATATTAGGTTAATTAATAAGCTTGTAACGAGTATCACTTCAGCAAACACTTTGCAATTCGATGCTTCAAGTTTATGCTTACATATGCAAGTCGAACAAACCGATTACGAAAAAAAGAAATTTAAGTTAACTTTTGACTTTCATGAACTCATTTAAACCGACCTTTCCACTTAGCAACAAAAGTGCAAACAACTTTCCTTATGTTAGGCTTAACACACTAATAATCTTTACATTTCATTCAGGTCCCTCTTTCATATCAACTTGTATGATGTTACACATCTTTTTAAATTGGTTTATAAGTTTTTGTGGCTACCAATTCAAAACTAAATATTCTGTAGACATTTGTTTTTTTTTTTTTGTTTAAAGTTTACTGCTTTATGAATACTTAAATAGTCGGCGGTAGATATTAAAATGTACAGCCGTACCTACGTTAATAGGCATATGTAAATAGATTTTATTTAATCTCATCGTTAATATGTTGTCAGTGGCATAACTGGGAGTCGGCATACGCTACAACAAATATCAACAATTCACATAAAGAAGAAGAAGAACAAAAAAAAAAAACAACGAAAATTCCATTCATTGTCTAAACGAAAAACTTTATATTTTACACTTAAGCCTTATCGTCAGGTTTATTTTTTATTTCGATGAAAACTTTTACGCACTTCGCAAAGAAGGTTTATGTTGGCTAGAAGCCGACCGAAACTTCAACTTTAACTTCAAATCTGGAGATGGCGATGGAGATTTACAAATTCATTTTCTACAGTGATGCTCCTAATATGAAAAAGTTGTTCTAAACATTTCTTATCGTAACATTTTTAAATTATTTCACCGCAGTCGTCATTCCAGTTTCAAATTAAGGCTTTCTTACATTACAGTTATAATGAAATGTCCGATTAAACTGCTCTTCTCTCACTCTACAAAAACAAATTGAAGCATCGCGTCGCACCAACCAAGGCCATCTACAACTTACATTAAACCGTAGGCTTGAAAGTCCTCAATCGAAATTCGTTTCCACTTCAATTAACACTTCAGCTCTATGCTGTCTCGCTTACGAGCAATGTCAGTAGAATTTCTTCTTTTGATAAGCTCGCGTTTTTTGCACCTTCAATTATTGCTTTAATTCAAAATTAAATGTTTTCCATGCCAGTTTAGAAATGTAACCAACATCTGGTTTTTGGTAACAAATTTTTCGATTCTACTATCTTCGCTTTCACAACTACATACTCGGCACGAGAACGACTAAACGTCCGTTGTTATACTCCTAAACTCTCTGTCAACATAACAATCGTCTCGTAATCTTACTCGGAAGGAAGGGAAAAAGGAGAAGAAGTCAAACCAATCTAACGCTTCTCATCAAACTGTAAATTATTCTATTGAAGTCCTTCCTCAACATACGTAGAGTATTTTGTCAATAAAAAATAATAAAATTGAGTTTTATTCGATTCGAAGATGACTTGACCCATTGTGAATTCATATTGTGAACAAGCAAGTGCAATAATGCACTTTCTTATACTGCATGCAACTTGGCTTAAATGTTTCTTTAATTCGTCCATTGTTAGTTACATTGCCGCAAACGTGAGAATAAAAGTTAAAGGGTTGGCTAAATCCGCATAATTATTTTCATCACACTGTTAGGCCGCAGGTAACTAAAAACTGCTTCATGATTGAAAAAATTATGCTTTGCGATACAGCAAAAAGTCTTCTGCTATGATCCCCGTACTGAATTGGTGTTCTCTTCGTATTAAAAACCCTTAAGAATAAAGGAAAAATTTTCAAAGTTGAGGCCAAAATTTAATCCAAAACTATTTGAAAGGAAAGGTGTAAGAACTTTACCTTACTGATTACGAACTTATAATTGCAGAGGACGGAAGTCTTTGGTCGTAAGTAAACCTCAGTAAATCTTCTATAATCTTGGGTGTTGAAAAGTAATAAATTAGGTAAAAAAATTTAAGCAAGATTCTTTAATAGGACCCATTGCGTGCGCGACTTGCTATCAAAGAACTACGACAAAAATCAAATATCAGGTTCTATTTAAACGACCGAATGTTAATAGAAAAAAAATTGTAAAGTTCCAAAAAAAAAAGATGAATTTTTAAAAATAAAGGAAGTTTAAAATAGCGTGATCGTAATAGCGTTTTTTTTTTTACACATTAGAAGAAGCTTAAGAAAGTCGAACTTTTAAAATTAATTAAAGATTTAGTGTAACTTGATCTCAATCTTTCCTATTTTTCGTTTTTAAGAGAAAATATTTTAAGCTCCTAAAAAAACTTTTAAAATTAATTATAGACTTAACTTATGTTGATCTTAGCACGTCTTGCGGTTGTTTTCATACATTATAGTAAAAAGCACGTTTAAAAACTCCAAGAAAAGAAGGAACTTTCAGGCGAAAATTTATCGTAGCTGGCTGCAAGGCACTTCTATACTTTTACTTTACGAAACATTTCAGTTGCATTGAGACTTGTAAAGCTCGCTTAGTACAATTTCCGTAATTTTGCTTTAATGTGTTAGGCAAGAAACTTGAGTATTGTGGTCTTGCATAAATTGATGGTCAAATGGGATATATCTCATCTTCTTTAGTATGACATAGCGACAGCCTTACTTCTCGATTATAGGGATTAACTAGTAGTTCTTTCCTTTAAATAATTGAAAAAAACATCTGGCCATTTTTTTTTAATTCTAAAAAATGGAAAAAACTTTTAAAACTGCGATAAAGAGTCACTTCAACTCAACCCTATGTCTTTCCAATGTATTAAAATGCTATTTTTTTATTTATTTATTTTTTTTTTTACAAATTTCCATAAGGATACGTTCTTTTATCTTTAACTAATCCGCTAAGAAATGCACAAATATTATATTTAAATGAACAGCCGAAAGATACGCCCTTGTTATCATTTTAGGCTTAGCATGGAAACATATGCAACAAGTGTCAAGAAGAAAACTGTTGTTTATTAAGGCAAAACTTGTGAAGTCGGCCAATTTTTGGGTATACGATAATCCAATTTTTATACCTTACACCACTTTTGGTAAAAACATATATTAAGTGTGTACGAATTTAGGCAACGCCCTGAAAGAATTGCGACCGACCCATTTTCTATTATACCGATTGATTCAGAGAAGCTTGTCTATCCATCTGTCTGTCTAGTTTTCTTTATGTTCAACCTACCGGCTACAATTTTCGAGATATTTTGATGAAATTTGTTACACTGAAATGCTTGGGCACAAGAACGAAGCATATTGAAAATGGTTTGGAGCAGGCCACGATATGCCCATACTTTGAAAAGCCTTTATATGAATACGTGTAGTGTGGTATAAGATATTTAATAGTAAATCGTGGTCCACTATAGTGTTTTCATTTTTTTTTTTTTTGCCTTTTTAATGACAAATTGTCACTGGCCGATAAATGCAAGGAGTAAATTATAGAGATGAAGGTTGACTCTATTGACGGTCGTAATCTACTAGAGAAAAATGAAAGCCTAAAGAGGGGTCTTCTACTCCTATAGAATGTTTAGTCACGATCCCTATACATTATGAGTATGTATTGAAAAGAAAATGAGGAAAGAGCAAAAAAAAAAATAAAATAGCCACAGAAAGTCTTGTATTAAATGACGAGAATCCAGTATTTACCCTTTACCTAACATGTAAAGGATTCTTAGTAAATATTAAAATTTTCTTGATGTCTTCCCTACCATCTTTTTTTTTTTTATTTTCTTTATTTTTTTTTAATACGAAAATCGCAAGCAATTTATGTTTAATTCACTTTAATTATGACACTTCACACTTACCTAGTAATTCGCCATGACAGGCCAGGGCTACGTTCAGGCACACGGTCGATATACAGAAATGTAGTAATAAAAGTTGTTGCAAATTAAATTTAAACATTTTGACACTTTTTAACAAAAATTTCTTGTTTTTTTTTTTTATTTTTCTTTTTCTTTTATTGCTATTATTGTTAATCCTATTTTATATAAAATTTAGGATATTTATAAAACACTGTTTTCTTCGCGTTAGTTAATGAAATGTTAATTTAATTTTTATTTATAAGACAAAATTTTTATATCTTTTATTTTTTATGAGTTTTTTTTTTTTTCCTTTGTTATTATAATTTCTATTATTTTCTTATAAATAAAATAGATTTTTGTGAAAGACAAAAATCACCAAATCTCTCACTTTGAATATAAAACGAAAGCGTTTCAAATTAAATTAAAAAATATAAATCCACACACACACAAGCGCACACATACACGCACATAAACTAAGAGACTTAACACTTCAATATCCACTCTCGTTTAACGTCCAGCTAGACTTGAAGGCGTCTGTCTTATGGCTAGCCGGTGACCGCTAACGCACGCTTATATACAATATGCGTTATGATACAAAGCGTTTTAAAAAAAGAAAAAAAAATAAAAAAATAAAAAAATAAAAAACTCATCCACAACTCGAGACAGCGAGAACATATGTATACGTAGATTGTATTGACCAAATAATCAATTGATTGTTGTGAGCAACTAACTGCGATCATTGAACATGATGTAGCGATAAAAGAAAAAAAAAAAAATAAAAGCAAACAAACAAACACACACAAAGAGTGAAACGTCGTCGCGAACAACGTTGTGCGGGTTGTGTGAGAAAAAGTTGAAGATATGCGTTCACATCTTGAAACATGTTAAATATGTTTAGAAACTTTTGTTCGCTATAAGCAACATGTTGCTAAACGCAGAGTGTGTGTAAATTCTTATCTCTTTTTCAATATTGAAATAAATTACTTACGAGGTTTTCATCTTTACACAAATATATTTGTCGTAACAATACTCGTGTGTACAAAAATATATACACATTTTTCACCTACACTTCAGAGTTTTCAAGTTCATGTTCATATGTTAACTTCGGAAATTGTTTTATTATAACAGGTAGTCAGAAAAATATTGAGGTAACATTATGCACAGTGTACGAACACGAGAATGAGTTGAATAAAATTTTATGAATTTTTTTTTCTGACTTGAAGGCTCCAGTAGATTTTAGATTACCTAATATACATTCCAAAGAATGGAAGGGAATGGAATGGCAAACTAACGTTGTTCAGGATGCGCTAGACATGTTACCTCTACTCGCTACCCTTTTGGATGATTTAAAGCTCTAATGAACTTAGATGAATACTAAATATCATGAATATTTCTTAATATATCTTTACTCAGATTCCAACGATTATGTAAGAAAATTATGTCTGAACGACTCTCAACACATGAATCTGGAAATTTCGATATGCCACCCGCAATAAATAAAAAGCTATAATAGACAGCACATTAAATTTTTGTATTTGCCGGAAAGCAACTTTTCCGAAAGTGAGCAGCAGAAAAGAGCTCTGGCTAAGAAAAGGTTATTGTCAGACCAATCAGCAAACCTTATCATGCTTAGTAGCTTTCTGAATGCATTTTACATAAATTGTATTCTTGTCTCAAAAATCTTCTGCAATCCGGTTGTTTCATCGCTTCAAATGTATATGTGCTCCAACAATTTGCATCGTTAGTGATAAAAGCTAATGCCAATGATGCTTACGAGCGTGCAATGTCGGTAGGGGATATTCCTTCTTGCGTTTTCGTCTGAACTTCGTCGCACTCATCGTGTGGACGCCTCGTTAAAAATGTACCCCATTTATCTTTGCCATATTCCTCCTTAAGTTCCTTCACGACTTCTCTAAAGAAATTAAATTGCCTCCGCTTGCTTCCTCAGCAACGATATTTCCTGCTATGGATTTACGTTTTAAGTCTTAACGAACGAATGTCGCCCTACAGGCGGCATGTGTGCCGGGAAGAAGACGGAAAACACCAAATTATTGTGATACTTGCACTAAGAAATGCTGGGGAAATATACGCTACTGGGAGAACTTGGGAGAAATATTGCACCAGAAGAGTACATAAATGGTTGTTTACTTTGTTTCTTATCATTTTCTATTTCGCATAAATGCATTGTAAATCTACAAAAAATAAATTTATAATTGCAAACAGATCTGTACATTACATGCATTCGTCTATTGGTTTACTCCAATCCCCCTTCCTTTTGTATAACTTTCAGGGCAGTATTTTTTTCTATTCATATAGGATCTGTTAGCGAAAATTTCCGTAAAATCCAATAAAATCCATATTAGTTATTATCTAAAATAATTGTTACTCATGTGTGCTATTTATGTGTCCATGCCTGTAGGCATCAAATTGTAGATTATGAGACGTAGTTTAAGGTTTTTCTAATAAAATATGATATGAAATAATGGAGGGAATAAGACGCAATACTGCGCTTCCTCATAAATATCTTTTTATCATTTTTTATGGTAAATCTTTTATAAACTTTAACGCACAATTAATCTATTTTCGAATATTTATCAAAGATGATGGCAAGGAAAAGCACTTCTTCGTATAGCAACAACTTCCCTACTGTACATTAGCACGTCATCAATATTGATGTGTTATTAATTTATTAATTTTATTATCGCTTTTTTTTCCCCTATTTCTAAATAGCACATTATATTGAATTCCTTTTATTTAATTTAATTAAAATCGTATTCATGTTTTAATTAATATTTCATAATTAAAGATGTATTAGTTTATCTTATTGTTGCCAGTGTTGTTGTTGTTGTTGTTGTTGTTTGCGTTGTTCTAGTCATATAAAAATGGCGTTATTTATAAATGATTGTCGCATAATTCATTACAATCAATATTCATAAATATAAATAAGTTTAAGTATTTGTTTTTATATAACGTATAATGCTTTATATTTCATCTTTTCAATTAATTAATTTATTACAAGTAATTAAAGTTGTGACAGTGATACGATGCTGATAATGATGTTAAACGTTACCCGATGCTTAGGAGAACTGGTGATAGATACATTAGAACAACTGCGAACAGGAAGGAAAGCTTAATAGTTCTGATGGCCTCTTCAAAACGATTAATTTATTAAATATAATAAATATTTACAATAGTGTTTACATAACCAATTTAGATAATTTTTTTTTTTTTTTTTTTGCGTTATTTACTTCCCATGAAATAATCATCTTTTTAACGGCAGTTATTTAGCTTTGTGTGCGTAGTTTATAAATTATAGAAAAATGAAAATTAATAGGGTTACGACTTTCTATGAAAGAGATTGATCGCTTAGTGCCGTCCGCGTTGACAAGATATCATTAACAACGAAAAAAAGCTAAGTTCAGTCAGAAACAATGAAACCAGAAACAATCACTCAATTAGAACGAGATATCAATTTCGCATCGTAGGATAACTTCATCGAATAAATCAAACAGTAATAACAAGCTATTGATTACGGTCGGTTTAAATGATAAGGCGTAGCTATGCTAAGCTTTATCTAATCAAATGAAATGAGGCCTCGACAACTCTCACTCAGTGCTTATATGAAAGTTTTGTGAAAATTTAGTGCGCTTCCATTCCACGTATGGGTGACTGGTTCCTGGTTATTGACGGCTCTATTATTCTTGACAGCAGGATTTCAAAAGGAATTAAATTAAAAATTTTTAATTATGATTCGTGGAATCTTTTTCATAGAATCTTTGAAGGAAAACTTTTGCAAGACCATACCTAAAAAGGAGGGAGTTAGGATACGACAAGGCGATGGAAGAAAGGAATCATTCATGATTTTCACAATTCCCAAGTTTGAGAGGACGCGAACATGAGTTATTTGTTATGTTGTATCGTAACGAAAAATTACCCTGGAGTAGTCTGATTTTTTATTTTCAACAATTTCACAGTGAATATCAAAGCGGCGGACCAAGTGCAGTAAGCATGGCCGATATGCCATATAAAGTCCATGAAATAGTTTCGGTAAAGCGTTGACTGAAAGCGGCTGAGAGGATATCAGACGTGATAAACGTTTCAAAAAGTGCTGATTATCGCTTGTTGGTTAAAAACGGGAACGTGAGCTAGTCGTAGGTGAGGTGGGTGCCACGTGTGCTCACGATGATCCAAAAGAAGCATCACGACAATGTTTTGATTGAATATTCGGCTATGTTTCACAGCAGTAAAAGCCGCTATTCACATCTGGCAAGAAGGAACAATCCATTGAAAGGGATGAATGAACTACAGACAGGACGCAGTTAATCCCATTAGTTTAGTTTTTTGGAATTTTGAGCAAAACAATCAAGAGGAGATGTGGGTCATTTTTTTTTTTTTTACATTTGCCAAAGAAACTTATCATTGTTGTATTATTAAGATAATGCAAGAGCGCATGCATCCATGAAGGGCGGAATCAAAAATTTCAAGTTTGAATTGCTTGCTCATGCTCTCTATTCGCAATGAGTAAAATTTTAAAATAAAATTTTATTGCGATAAGTCAATAAAGCTGGCCCATGTAACCCCTATTTGCTAATAGCCTCTCCCTGTATGCCTCTGTGTGTCGTCTATCCATCTTTGTATCCGTTCGCCACCTATGTATGTAGAAGATCGTCTATACGTCTGTTAATTCATTCATTCTCGACTGTTTTGTTCATGAATTCCCGCTCGACCCTTCATGTCCGTTTTCACGTTGCTCCGGTCTATTTGCCCATCCACCTACACGCACGCTATGGCTTCATGTATCTTTTCGCTCATGCGCCTATTCATCTGGCCGTCAAGCTTTATCTAACATCCATCTGTCAGCGATTGTTTCGTTTTCATTAAAAATTTTAAAGTTGCTGCGTTCATTATTCATTCATTCATTCATCATTTATGTGAAAATATTATTCCGATATTTGACAAATAAAGTCCCCTAAATGAAAAAAGTGGCCTTAAACGTCTTAATATAATAACCGGATCATAATGAAGAAAAACGTGCAATTACTAAAGATACGTTTATCGAAAGTGATGATGATAGTTATTGAGAACTCACCGCGGAGCGATTTCGTAACTCATTTCATTTGAAGCGCAAAACATATTTGCATTCGAAACATATAATCAGAGAAGACCGACACCATTTAAATTACTTTACTCATCATGGTAGAGAGGAAGCAATAATCTTCCAAAAAAGGAAAAAAAAAAGGAGTAAATTGCAATAATCTTTACTTTTCACACGAAAACCCACAATTAAATCACCTGATTTTTAATTGGAATCCATTGGTTTTTTGGTTTTCTTCTTTTTTGCTTTTTTTGGGTTTTTTTTATTTTTTTGTTTTAATACACCATCTGACATAACGCATACTATCACCTGTGAATGCAAAAATCACTTAAAACACCAAACCGCACAAAAGAAACGCAAAATTTAACACTCTGTGCCCTCTTGAAATGAAAGTATCATACAACGGCTAATTTAACCGACAGAACAACAAAGACAACGAACATATGAATGTCTCGTTGTTGGCATATTTGAATGAATGAATGGATCATTAAGTAGGGCTTTAGTCACACTTGATCTTTCATACAAAAGCCAAAGAAAAGAAATGAAAACAAAAAAGAGACGGGATCAACAGATGCATGTGGCGTCTGTCGAGTGCAAGTGATATTTTTTTCTTCTTTACATTTTTAAATTAAGCTTTTATGCAAAGTGCAAATTAAAGTTGCCAAAAAGAAAAAAAAAAAAAGACGACCACAATAACAACAACAACAACAACAACAATAGTATAAGGAGAATGGGTGGCACGTCTTCAGTCATTCACGCATGTTGACGTTGATAAAGACAACAAAGCTTAAATTACAGAAATGAAATTTTAATACGACAACCGTAGCCAGAAGTGATACGTTTTCGTTGGGCAAACATAATAATATATGAGCCCGAATGAAGGCCAATTTGGCTTATATATGCAAATGCATTTAGCGAGATTTAAATAAGAGTTTGTGTATATGATTGACCGATGCGTGTGTTTGTATGTTTTTGGTAAATTGTTATTATCAGATCGATAAGTAAAAAAACAATTGCTACAAAAAGCTATTCTTGGGCATCTGCAAGATAGGGAAATCATTTACAAAGAATCTCTTCCACGGTAAGGAAAAACAAAAACCAACGGGCATGATCATAATCACTTAAGTTTAAAGATCTTAAAAGATATACGCACACACATATATATATATATATACATACAAATGTGTTGGGATATTGAATAAGTTTTTGCTCTTTTCTAAAAAAAAAGCCTTTGCGAGCGCAATAGAATCCCAAATAATGCTATGACTTTCCTACATGAAAGTATAGTCACCTTTAAGTTTAGTTATAAAAGGTTACAAAAGTGCAAAAAGTGCACACTTTTTTTGGCTTTGATGCGAGTCGAGTTCTATGCCGAAAAAATGGCAGAGCATTACCTTTCCAGTCCATCGTTCCGAAGGACAACGGTGCAGACTTCTGGCGGATGACGAGTAATACCAGCTAGACTTAGTGCATTATGAGTTACTCCAAGTAAATGAAGCCGCCGTCATGAAACAGTATGAACGACAAATGATAACGAACGCGCTATGCCGAGAGTTATTATATTATGCCTGTTCAGCATAATGATTTCGAACAAGGAAACGTAAGCAGCATTGGGCTAGAATGTGCTGCTCTCCATGCTATATTCATCATACACTACTCCTTGTGATTAACACCGGACGTAATTGTTTATTTACTGTGTGCTCATGTTCACCTGCCTAGAGCAAAATCCAAAATTTGGGTTCCTCCTACATAGCCCCAAAAGACCGCTTATCTGAGTTATCTGAGAAATCGTATTCTGCATAACAAATTTTTAACAAGCCTTACTGAAAATCGCAGAAACTTACTCGCACACCTAATATGTATGTCTATATGTCTGTATGTATATATATATATGTATGTATGTATATATGTATTTATGTATGAATGTATGTTTATGTCATATATAAAAATTGTATAGATCTGCACATAATGTAATAATGTATGTAGTGAAGTGTGGTTTTATTTGTATTACACTTAAATTGTTTCAGTATTTGTATCATTATTTGTAACGTTGCTTTCGTAATTGTTGTTGTTCTTGTAACTTCTCCTATATATATATTTCTTATTATTTATACACATTTCATAATGAAATAAATCAACAATACTCGACGTCACTATCGACAACGCGTCATCAACGACATGTGTGGCATTTTTCGTGTTTTGTTTCGCTTCACATATTCGCTTTTATTTCTTTCGTTATTGTTTATTACTGCACTTCAGCCGCTTGCATTTAACTGGCTTTGTAAAAAGACGGCCAACGTTCTCTGATTGAATTGCTTACACCCGGTTAGGGACACTTAACAGTACCTGTTGAAGGCAGACAGTCGCTATAAATCTGGTTATCAGAAAATTCGGACAATCATTTATTGTCCAATTGATAGGTAGGTACGTGCGGTAGGGCATCGAATTCTGCTTCTTGCTTTTTGTATTGTGAACCTATTTTATTTCGCTTGTGTGTGTGTGTGTGTGTATGTCCGTCGTATGCCCTATGTTATGTTACATGTCTGGGTGAGATTAATTTGCAATTTTGCAAAACTTCTTTAACTTCACCTTCTTTCGGTTGCGGACGTCAACTGCTATTTATGCAGTGAATGCATGCCCGAACGTATATATTAGTATTCTTGACATTGTTATTGCACTGTTGCAGTGTGTTGCTGAGCGCAATACTTGCATGCATGCGCAGTCATTTGGTCGTTGTGTTGTTTGTGAGTTTTATACACACCATATATCAGAAATGGTCGTCGTCGTCGTCGTCGTCGTCGTCGTCGTCGTCGTTTGTCAGTGTTGTCGTTGACTCGTTCGACATATTGGCGGTGAGTTTGGTAATTATGATTATGCCCATCTTTCTATCTCTTTCCCGCTCGTTGTCTCGCTTTCCATCTCAGTGTTTCTCTCATTCTTCTTGAACAAATATTAACTCTATACTAAGCATACGTAAAGAATTATTGATCGCATCACAAAGCGGAACTCTTTACGAACAAAGTTAGCAGGAATGTTTAAATGATAGTTTGATTGTTCGTTTTTTACTTTTCGTTTAAGTCGAGTTCAATAAAAATGTTTTACTTTCAAGTTATTGGGCTCGTTGAAGAAAGGATGAATAAAAAAATCGTAACAACGGCGTGCACGTGCCGTAAAAGCAAGCTATACACAAACTAAAGCAAATGCTACGTTCATGATTTATATAAATCGGCCGCCTTTTTAGAAATCGCGATATTTTCTTTGGCATTTTCTTTTTCTCATTTGTTAGCGAATACAAAAATTTTATTAAATTTATTAGAATCATTGAACATAATGCCCACTATACGCTTAACTTTCTATTTCTCTCCCCCCTCTTTCCAATTATAAATCACGCACTTATTTGCTAATCTGATATGAATTGCTCCACATTTCCTTTATTATTGTAAATGTAGCTGTCGCCGTTAAGCAGCTGCAAATGTGCGATAATCTTATGTACAACCGCCTGGTAGTGAAGGTTGCCTTAAGTTTCCTCAAAGAAACCGCAATTAATTAAATAATGATATGGAAACTAATGGTTAATATGACTCGACATATATATTAATTATGCAAATAATTATAAGGAACATAGTTACGTTCATGGCTCTCTTTCTCCTTCTTCAACTTAAAACAAGAATCGTTTGGCTGAAAACAAAAAACAGAATACATTGAAAACAATGAACTTTTAATTTCGATTAACATATAGGAAAATATCGAAACAAAAGCTGAAACAAACAAATGAAAACACTATAGCGGGCCACCATCCGCTATGAAATACCCTACACCTTACTTAATACAATTATTCATGTTAAGACTTTTCAAAATGACGCATTTTACAGGACGTGGTCGAAAAGGTGTTCCGCTCGGAATCATTTTCAATAACGTTTGCTTTGCACGCGCTAGTTCACCAAATT
Organism: Glossina austeni; assembly: GCA_000688735.1. NCBI lineage: Eukaryota > Metazoa > Arthropoda > Insecta > Diptera > Glossinidae > Glossina > Glossina austeni. The sequence continues at coordinate 44,460 of KK502558.1, forward strand.
TTATTGCAACTTACGACCTGAACGTTACGCGCAAAAATACATGGAAAGAGTTAAGGCGGACAGACAGACGGACAAGCCTAAATCGGTATTATAAAGGATGTGTCTATCTCAAATCCTTATGGGTTTTACAACCGTCCGCACAAACTTACCATACACTGCATCACACTTGGTGTAGGGCACAATAAGCATTTGTTTTTAATTCGCAAAATTATCTATGAATTTATGACAAAAATTTAAAAAAAAATGGTTTAAATTTATACGACATATATGATACGATATAATGAATTAGTGTATATATTGCGATTAAGCAGCGTAAGGAAACTGGAGATGGGCATTAGAAGACACCATAACAGCCGAATATCTCAGCAATACTTTTTGTCAGGATTTGAGTATATTTCACAAGGGATCTATTATAACAACCAACCAATCATAAACCACTAAATAATATGATATTTTGGTTCTAAGAAGAACGGAACAATTTTCAGTTATTTAACGCCTTGAACTAAATTATTTACTCTGATCAGTTTGAAATTTACCGTGCATTCATACCGTGCGTTTCACTTCTTAACTTTTGTCAGTGTGCGCTAGGCTGCAATTACGTTTTACTAAAAATTTGTTTTTCTAACGTCATGCCCGCACTATACTGCGCTGTATTTATTCGCTTTATCATGCCATGCATTACTTCTGCTACAAGAATATATTACGTTAATCTGGGCGTGTGTGACACGCCCAAGTGCTTGAAATAGATCGACCATTTATTATACCGAATCAAATTTTGAATCGATCTGCGCTTTTGTGTCCGTCTCTCTGTCTTGTTTTCTTGCGCCCAGTATACAGGCCGCAATTGTTCAGTTATCTTAATAAAATTTAGTACATTGGAATGTTTTGGCCAAGAACGTATGTTATTGAAAATGTTTTGGATCGGACCACTTTTTCGGCCACTTCTCATATAGAAAGCCTTACTTTAAGTAATTGTTATATAAATCAGTGCATTAAGCGAAATAATGTAGGGTATTTAACGGTGCACCCCGTCCCGCTATATAGTGTTTTTCTTTGTTTTACCTATAAAAGAGCCGCGTGCGCTTATTTTACATTTTGATGACTACACATTTTTTTATAGTTTATACACATTTTAAAATTCTTAATTTTTTTGAAATGTACAAAATTATGTAAACTAAGCAAAAAAACTCTTACTTTTAATCAACATGCTGTAGTTTGAAGAACATGCAGAGAATACATCATATTACCGCTGCCAATAAACATCCGCACTATGTCGGCCTGTGAAATTTCTAAATGAATTTTCATAAAAACAAGTGAAAATATTATATTCGGGCTAGGTCGACTATTAAATACCCTGCATTGTCTACCACAATTCTTTTTTCTCCGATAGAACACAAAAATTATACTCTGTTTTTACATGAACTTACTATTGCGGAACTGCAGCATAAAAATGAGATATCTTTGCAAATGAAGGCTTACCTTCCATAAGAGTGGTTGTGCCCAAGATTTTCAAAACTTGTGGTACGTATCCAAAATTCGGCATAGTTAATTTTTATACCAAACTACTATTATGGATCTATATTGATCATAAAATATTACAACTTAGACTTTTCTGCCCTAAAAAACAAAAATTTTCGTCCAAATCCTTACATAGGAAATTTTGTAGAGTGAATTTTATTTTATCCTAATTCACTATTCACTAGGAATTAAGTTTCATCATAACATACCAAAATGTAGACTTTTTCTGCCCTATAAAGGATCAATTTCCTTGAAAATCTATATATAGAGTAGGATCCCAAAAATAGGCCGAGATAGTCCAAATTTGGTACAATTAATTTTTTTATCTTAAATTACTATTATGATCTAATTCTCATTATGAAACATTGAAAATTAAAGTATTTGTCATATGAACCTCAGTTTTCGTTATATGAGAGGGGGTTAAAAAATTGCCCCAGGCAATCCAAAGTTTTCATACCAATTTAGAATACCGAAATACTACTACTTAGCCAGTTTTGTCGAGAAATGCTGAAGTTTTGCAATTTTTTCCCATATAACGACGATAAAAATATAGGGCGATATATGAAAAGTGGTCGACAAAGTGGAACGATCAAAACCATTTTTAATAGCGTTCGTCCTAATTCGTTGGTTTACCATATTTCATCAAAAAATCTCAAAAATTGCGCCCTGTAACTTGCACACAAATCTACATGGACAGATATCAGACGGAGGACAGGTAGACAGACAGGTTGACTGACAGTCTAATGAAAGGTGGGTGCATCTTAGGCGCTTCTGCTTGTTATAGACGTCAGCACAAACTTAATATACCCTGTACTACAAGTGGTGTAGGGTAAAATAATGTTTATTAGCTTTCGCGCAAGCTATTGCATAGCAATTATAACGGTAACACAAATGAACAATTGATGTGTACGCTTAACTAACAAGCTAATATTTATGTCTTCACCCCTATATATTATTTATTATTCACATAAATTCGTTGCTATGACATTAAAATGAATTATAAGTTAATTTGAATAATGAAATGTTTTAAGTTTTTTTTTAAATACTTGCTGATTAGTTTAGTTCGTTGCTCATCACTAAAACTATTAATATTGTTGGTAGCAAGGATGAAACGAGTTTTATTTAATTATAAATAATTCCCGTTAGTCTTATAAGAGATTTAATTGAAATGGTGAAGAGCTCATATCAAAAATAAGCCTGAAAATAAGTAGATTCTAATTAAAATACGCTTGTGCTAGCACGAATCAAATTAAATGCAAATGTATAGTTATGTGCTATATACACAAAGCAAAATTAAATTTTTAACCCATTGTAGGAAATATTCGATTATAGGTAAGCGATGGAAACGAGGATATATTTTATGCAGCAAACACTGTTCGCTTAAATGCACTTAAAGTAAGGGGGAAAAAACGGTTAAGCTTTTTATTTGTACATCACCTTTACAGCAACGTTCATAAATAATTTTCGGAATCGAGTTATAGTTTTGAATTAATAGATGTCTGCATGATTTTTTCAATTTTTTGATTAATGTTCGCAGACGAATGCGACAGATGTCTAGTCTACATGGCGATTATCAAAAATATATATAGAGAAGCCTCTCCGAAATTTCCAATGTTAGAATCATGCGAACATGCATACGCACTAACACATTTGTGATATGCAAATACACAAACACATTGTGACGCACACCAATAAAGTACACTAGAAAGCTCAGCTCAAGAAGAATATAAGCAAAGCTTCACAAGTTTTCACTTTTATGCACTTACCTAGGAATTAAGGAAAAATACGTAACTTGTAAGGACCAAAGTCACGCAGCTTGTTTTGGTCCTACACGTTGTTATAAGTTATTCTTATGTAATTAAAGTACGATAAGTATTTTTTACTTTCCCCTCATTTTCTTTTCTAGCAGGCAAGCTACATAAAATGCATCCTTGAATATACATCACAGACTTGTTTATTTAGTTCCTTTTTTTTCTAAATTCTTCAGTTCTTTAACAGTAACATTATCGCCTGAAGTCAGTTAAATCAAAAATTTCCAAAATTCTTTTAATGGTCTAAGCGTAGCTGTAAGACAAACAGCAATATTGTAAACTTAATTTAAACTCAGATAGATGTCCGGAGGGCGTGGTACTTAAGAACGCTTTATCCTCAAAAGTGAAAGAAACACTAAATCGAACGTGTTTGTGTGATAAGATAACAACAAGATTATTGGCTAAGCATTACCGTTCACGTCTCATCCTAGTTTTCTCTTTTTTTCCGAAGGTATACATCTGTGCGGTAATACTTAAACGCTTCACACTCTTGGTAGAATTTTGAATATGCAAAATTGTTCTTAATAAACTGACTGATGTACAGATAGCGACAGCTTAAGTGCCACTTGCCTCTCAGCTCTTCATTTTAGGTTTATCAACAGTATGTCAAACTCGTTCACAAAATCTCATAGAATAATGAGAAAAAATGATCCGTGAGAGTCAAATAACACTGCAAGTGGTCGTTAAATAATATAATTTTCGAAATTATCTTTTAAAGTAAATAAAAGTGAAGGTGGAAATCAAGCTTTGATATTCTACACAGATAGCAGCAGTTTTTGCGTGACATAGCAACATTTGTTTTATGTATTTTCATTTGTCTGTTAACAATGCAACACAATATGGTATACACTAAAACTTGTTGTAGGAAACATTAAACGATAGTTTCTTGATTCAAAACTTTTCATAAATTGTATATGTCGAAGTGTTAAGCTAAGACATTTAATTAAGGGTGCATTGGAGTACAAACTTCTAGATCAAAATTTTAATGTTATTCATTTATGCTTCATGTGCACGAAAGGCAAGTACTTTCTGAAGAATTTTAAAAAGCAAAGACAAGCAAGAGTGTTCTAGAAAGTGTCCAGAGAGTGTTCACAGCAGCTGGACAGACAGTAAAACATGCATAAGTAATTACATGCAAGTATTGCCACTCGCAGAAACAATTAAAGTAAGGGCTGAAATTCAATAAAGACACACAGCTAGAAAAATTATGCTTGACTTGGCCAATTTTGCTCATCCATCTCTAGCGCATACTGGAGTTGTCTTGATTGAATAATTATTTTTTAGTTACCCACATTACTTTAAAGAGGTTTTTTGTACAAATAAAAGAATCATATCTTCTCAGTATACCTTAGTATACAATAAGTTTGTTTCTTAAGTCTTTTGTTTTGTTTTTTTGTTTTTTATTTTTTACTTTATTGGAAAGGGTTATATAGATTAAAAACTCGTTTATATTTACAGTCTAAGTAAAACTTAAAACGAATATATATTTTTTTCTAAATTCGCAGGTTACAAATTTAATAACGCAATAAATTAGAAAAATTTATTATATATAACGAGATGTAACCATTAGGTTTTTTTTTTTTTTTGTTTTCTAATTATTACATTAAAGATAACCAGTATCCGTGCTCGTTAACTATAGTGATTATAAAACATAGCCACCTGAGTTAACTATTGTTGATCAAAGTTTTCTAATAAGTATATGACAAACAAGTATGTGATTTACTGCTGAAAGAGAAAATTAGACGTTCAACACCTTTAAGGCCTTGAACACTACGCTTACACAAAAACATTAGGATATTGCAAGCTTTTACTTAACATTAAACTGTGGATTTATTCGGCGCTTGCATGTATTTTGATCATTTTTCCACTTGAAAGAGGCTTTTTTTGACGCAATAGATATTAACCGAACTATTTTCCATTATTTGGTGCAGCGTCTCCCCATCTGTCTGACAACATGGCGATGCTGTGTCGAAAAAACAATTTTGTTTGTCCAATCATCCGATTTTCCAATACAATTTGTTAATGGTAAATAAGGTTAGATCTTGTGGTGCGCGAAGTGAGATTTCTTAGAATTAGTGTTCCCCTAAAAGAGCAATTTTAAAAAACTTTGAAAAAGTTACGCGATACGGCCTAGGCTCTTGTCATAGTCTCAAAGTCTAGCCAGATGGACAAAAATCTATGCCCGAGTGAACTTCTTCCTCTGTACAAAGCCAAATTTGTTAAGTGCGCATATTTACTTTATACGTTTTTTACCGCGTAGTCTATATGATTTTTGTTTCCTCAACATCGAATAAAATTTTCCACCAAACGGTCTTAGAATAAAAAATTCATTTACAAATCGCTTGAAGTAATAAATTCTGAGCCAAAGCTACTTCAGAGATTTTACTCCACAAGTGTCCCGAAAAGCCATTCCTCGGTTCACAAATACCGCACAAACCTAATACAACGTAACTGATATCTCCAGCAAAGCTAACATCCGTAGATAATTAAAACGTTTTAGGAACAAAGGGCCAGATTATGGTTCTATTCTTATGAATCTAGCTTATGTAACGAGACGTAAAAACGATAAATATTTTGAAATTTCCGAGGTTAGATAGTCTCTATCTATCCCCTAATTTTACCACAATTGTTTTATAAGAATATTTTTATTTTATTTTCCTTTTGCATATGAAGCTTGATAGCTATTTTGCATTTAAACCAACTTTCATCCTGTCCCAGCTTAAGTAATATTACTTAGGGTGTAAAATCATATTTTACACGTTTTCTGCTTCAGGAGTAGGTTTTCAAAAAAAAAAAAAAAGAAAAAAAAAATCAACAACATTGCGAAATAAAATCATTTGGTGGCTCAATGTCTATCTTTAAATATAAATAACATTTTTTATTTATTTATTTATTTATTTATTTATTTTTTTTTTTGCCCCTATTTACATACCTATCCCACCAAACCATTAACCTGATTTTAATTTGTTGAAGATTAACTCAATTGGCATTTCTGGTTAATTTTTTTAGCTAATATATGAATAACAACAAACATAAGTGTCAAGTTGAAGGCTACGAAAGACAACCGTTGCCAATTAAAAACAAGTCCGATTTTTTTGTCAGGATCAAGTTTAATTTTTTCTTTTTTTTTTTTTCTTGTCGCCGTTATTATGTGAGATTTATGCACATTATTCACTTGCAGACGCTGTCAAGAGTTTTGAATTTTTCATTTCATTTGTTTATTTAATTCACACAATTAAATTAATTATCAAGTTTTTGCACGTTTTTGCAGCTCCGCGTTGTTCATCCATACAAATGGCGCTGCTTAACCATTTCATTTTTCTAATATTTTTCTCTATCAAGTGTGTAAAGTTCTTATCTCATCATTCTATTTTAGAACACGTAAAAAAGGCGTATTCATCAGTCTACGGTGAATCCTCTTTACAGCTTACTTTAAATGGTGTTTTGCTAATTTTTTTGAAGATACCAATGGGCAGAAAAACTCTTTAAATCGATCTCTCAAATATTTCGTATTTATTGTCTATAGTCTTAAATTTTCGAAGAATTAGCCCATTTGTAAACTTTGCTTTGTACATACAGTGACACGTTGAATGCACGAAACAAACGGGCGGAAGAGTCGATGAACATGCCATAAGCAGAAGCGAATGTGAAGATTGGTGAACGGGAAAATTGATGAATGAAATAGAAGACAGACGGAAGAGGAAGTTGCAGCGACAACGAGTTTAGTCAGTGGATGAATAAAAAAATTCGCGGATGGATATAAAGATAATTAGGGAAATGTATAATCAAATGGACGCATGGACGTATGGGTGAATGGGGGGGTCAACGATGGATCAATAGATAGAAGAGTAAAGAAATAAATAGATAATTAAATAGACAAAGGGAGGAACATTTAAGTAGGTGGGCAAGCTAATGGACCTATGAACGATCAACGAAACTGAACAGAGGGACCGACTTACACGTGAACAAGTTGAAGTTACAACACATGAACAGCCATGCGGACTGACTATAGCCGGAGAACTAAAGCTATTGTTAAAGCAATAGACATACGTATGGCTGGACATACATTACTGACTTATAATGCCCATTCTTTAAGTAATGCATAATAAAACAAATCGACGCATAAATTCGGCCAATAAAAAAATAAACGGAAATATAAATGCAAATGGTCTTCTTTTTCAAGGCCATGGAAGATGTGCTTCAAATTTTATTTTCTTTTAACAAACTTTCAAGTTTTTGCGTAATTGGCAACAAAAATTTAGGCTTATGAGCTAAGATAAAATGAGTTAAGGCTTAAACCGACCAAAGTAATAAATAAATACGAATATTATAAAGTTTTTCTCGTGGATAAAAAAATGCAAAAAAAAGAGACATCGGCATTATAGACGAACTTCGCATACATAGAATTTAAAATTTGTGGAAAAGGGATTGTTTCAATACATAGTAATAACGTATAACTACGGGGAGGACCAAAATAAGTCCTACGATTTTGGTCCTTATAAACTAAACAACTATACGTAGGCGTTTATAAGTACTTGAAGTCTTTGTTAGCTAAGACAAGCGGATCTATTAGAAAGATTAGAAAGATTCTCAAAGACATCATATCAGCCTCAGGTGAGGATAGTCGATGCCAATACTGAGCAATGGTGGTATGGTGCTGTATGTTACGATAACAGTTTGTATTGAACTGAAGCGTCTTAAAATTCTGTAGCGCTACAATATGGAATACTCTTCTTTTAAGCACAATTCAGGTTTGTCATGCCCCGTGAATCGACAATGTCCGATATAATTCTTAGCCAATGACTCACTTTTATATGAAAACAATCGTTAGACCGATATCAAATTTCGTTCACATTCTTTTTGTTTCATTCTATGACTTGTCGTAAGAGCGACTATAATCAGCGCTTTCCTTTGCCAACTCTTTTCAAGTTTTCGAAAGTATATCAAAACTCCAAAACCCAACGAAATGAATTATGAGTTCAATATTTTTTTTTTTTTTTTTTTGTCATTCAATTTTAATTATTTCCTGTTTTTCCATAGTTTCTAATATCAGAATGACTGAATTCCTACAATGTCCTTAAATAGGCAACAAAGTTTTTATATAAATTTATCTGAAAAATATGCTATGGTAATTTTTTATTTTTATTTGCAAACAGAGGAACAGCAAGCATAAGAACATACACTTGAGATAATTAATTAAAGGGCAAATTATGGATTTATTTCGGAGAGGATCAAGGTTAGTTTCACTTGATCCACACTTCACTTATTAAGTTGAACTGATGAAAGAGGAGAATTAATTAAATTATAAAAACACCAAATATATCGATTAATAATAACAGTAAAGAACAGGTAGTACATTTATTGCATCGAAGTGAAATATTTCATTAATTCAATTAAAAGAAAATATTTACACACCATATACATATATGTACGAGAGAATATTTGCTTATGCTAAGAGTTTTGTATCTTGTATTGTTTTATATTTCATATTATTTATTTATTGATGTATTTATTTGTTATTGTTTTTTTTTTTTTTTTGTTTTAACTGATACCTACATATACCTATAACACACAACACAACAAAGTTTGTTTATATAATAGTTGTTATGATTAACTCGCACTCATCATAATTTTCATTGTTTACCTAACAACAATAGAATGAATATATAAAAAATATACATTAACACATTTATATATACGTATATATGTTTGTTTTATATAAAAAATTCATTCATTTAGTAACTCTTCTGTCACTCAACATTCATCATACATCAATTGTGTATTTGAGTAATGGCATAAACGTATGTATTGTTATTTTTTTGTTTTGATTTTATTCCTTAGTAATTAATATTAAGTTTGTTAAGCAATCAGTCGTCGGTATGTTCGACAATAAGGAAGAACAAATAAATCACAATAACATTACAATTACTTTAGGAGAATAGGCTTATATAAATAAGCCTCCAATTCTTTTTTCCTTATGTGATAAGTTTTAATACATTTGTAAAACAGGTACTGTAAATATGCAGATATTTTGTTTTTCTTTTCCTTTTCGTTTTTGTATACTGAAGGGATACAAAAAAATGCACTTATTAAATTTGTTTGCGTTATGTCTCAATTAGTGCTGTCATCATTCATATAAACACACTTAATCACATACAGACCGTATAAGGCTAGACGATGCAATCGCATTGGTCGTAGTCGTGACGTGCGATTTCATTTCATTTTCATTTTGAAAAATTAATCCATTGACTTTTTAAGGATGCTTTTTTATGCTTTTATTTTTTCTACTGTTTGGTGCATGCTTGATGCGCTTGATGCGCTTGATGCTGGGTGCAGGCTGGCAAGCATTCATATATGCAGTAGTTATAATGTATTCATTGCTTTTGTAAATATTAACTTAAACTTTTGCTTTTCCGCTTTTTAACCACTTGTTAACCATGTTTTCAAGTAAAAATATGCGTCCTCAGCCATTTCCGTTAGTTTGTTAACAAAGGCTATAATGAAAACATAATTAAAAGAAAAAAAAAAAAAAAATTATTAAATATTTTATAAATATTTATTCTATAGCATTTTGACATTCACTTAAGCTATACAACAAGATTGAAGAAGGAAGAAACTGCGTAGAATAATTTCCTAAGCAATTTGTTATTAAACTTTATTAATTAATCATCAGGTTTGCTTGTAATCAATTCCATATTTAATAATCATTTAATTCTATTTAAATGATTGCATCTTTTCAAAAGAATTAATTATTTATAAAGAAAAGAAAAAAAAAAAAGAAATGTCAACCAGCAGTAGAGCGAAAAAATGAAACAACTATTAACTATTAGGTTGTCTCATAAATTAATACCGTTTCTTATATAACAAGAAATAGAGAAATAAAGAATTCTCCGTTTTCCTCCTTGCTCGATGCGCTCGTAGGATGACATATATATGCAGAATGACATATAGATTCAACAATCTATATGTTTTTTAAATAGCACCAACCTTCACACAAAATGTGTGAACATTTCATGGCATTGTGATCATCAGCTTAGAAGTTATACGAAACTCTTAGATTTTTCCATTGTTTTATTTATTGTACTGACTTGTCAATAGTAGCGCCATATATATGTCATAGTCAGATTTTGCCTGAATTTAGTCATGTCAGGGTCGGTTAAAAGTTTAGAATATGAATATTGTCCTGAATAAATTTTATAATCATGCCCGTAATTAACAAAATGCTTTACCTTTGCACTTTTGCTTACCGTAAACTTTTCGCTAAGAATCGATTAACACAAATTTGCAGTTTTTTACATGTTTTCCTCAAGCGTTTTTATCGAATATTTGAAAGAATAAAAATATGAGCGTTTTCTCATTGTTTCTTCTCTGGCCCTTTGCTCAATCAATTTAACTAAAGACATTCGAGGAGGAAAGTTGAAAAACTTATTTTTAAAGTGCTTTTCGTTATTTACACACTACTTCATGCTTGCAGTTGGTGTAGGGCATGGAACAGATAAGAATTCATTGTCTCAAAACCTGGAGAAAATTGGGAGTTTTAGAATAGATCTCGTAAAAATTTGTTAAGGTGACCTCTCCCTTGTGGAACTGTGTGCTGTTGTGAAGGACGATCAACTTGCAGATAAATTTTTTACATTTACATTTACATTCCCGAAGGAATCGAACAAATAGCTATTATCGACTACTTATACATATTCGGTGGCCACCCTTGATCACCTTGCAATTTTGATGAAAGGTGCAAACCTTTGTATTTTTGAAGCAAAGTCTACCTTTGACTGAACGTCTGTAAATTTTATGAAGTGCAAAGCGGGTTTTGCAGATTTATATAAACGTTTGCTAAAAGCAAGACCCTTTTAGATAAAAAAAAAAGTTATTATGGTCGTGTTAAGCCATTTGGCAACAACTTTATCAACGTAGAATGCTGTATGGACGGCCGTCCTAAAAGTGGTCCAATCGTAGCCATTTTCAGTAATATTCTTCCGTGATCTAAAGCATGCGTGTGTATGAAATTTCATCAAAGTCTCTCACTTTTAGATTGAACACGATGAGAATAGACAATCAATAGGTAGTAGACATGGTTTAATCGATTCGGAAAAAGGAATCGAGAAAATCCATTTGAGTTACGTTGATTATAAAAATACATCATAATATATGCCCCACCCAAGATGGACCAACAATTTATTATACGAATGTATTCGGCATAGTTTCGCTGGTCGATTGGCCCAATAAAAGGTCGGTCTCTCTCAACCCAAAGTTCAAGTTGTCAGCAGTTGTATAAGGTGTAATGGAAACAATAGCGTTATGAGCTTATGAAACAACCTAATGCTTCAAGATAAATGACAATGAAATTATTGCCCACATTTCTCTTAAGCGTTTATTGTATGTTCCATGTGCGCGGCCGCAATACAAATTCCTATTGTTTTCATATTTAAATTATACACAAAACAGAAAAGACAAATACCGCTTAAAAGAACTGTGCGGTATGCATGGAGATGGTTTCCATTGTGACTCAAACCAGTTGCTAAGTCACCTTATGACCTATCTACTGTTATACTGCGCTTTAACTAAACTAGCTATAGCTGTAAATATAGTTTTCTTTCTCATTTTTCTTAGTCGCTATTTATTTTTCTTTTAACTTCTTTAACACATTTTGGGAACGTCATGCATGTTTACGTGAGCATAGGACGTCATAAGCATTCATATACGTAATAGTGTCAACAACTTGATAAATAAAAAGAAAAGATTGAAAGGAAATTTTTTGTTGTTGTTAACTAACTTACAATAAATTGTTGTTGCTTTAGTGCTTATTGTTCTAGTTTCCGGGTTTTCAACACTATCAAGTAAATAAACATCAGGCCATATATTTATGATGCTAGAGTGAGTGTAAGAACATTCATCCAACAATATATTCGTATATGTAGTATGTATAAGAGTAGATAGACAATCGATGAGCGTATATATGCATAAACTATCAACAACTGCTTATATGCATTTTATTCAATATGCAAATGCAATTGTAAATTAATGCTGCAATTTATGTATGCAAATTAGCTCTGAAAGAGCATACAAACATAGATACATCTATGCAAACATTATGCATTACATAAACAAAAGAGACAAGATGAACTGTTGTAGTTAAGCAAACATAACATGTATAGGATACGTTTTCATTCATTCATTCACTCATTCACTCATTCATTTACTCACTCACTCGTTTGCTTAGTCATCCGTCCGGTCATATCATCATGCAATTACTTGTTATCTAAACGTACAATACATACGATATTGACATTAAATCCTATTTAAGAGCCAATAAAACATTATCACAGATAAAGCGTACATACGTACGCATACATACGTACGTAGGTAGTCATAGTTAGGTTACATAAGCGATGAAGCGAATATGAAATATGAACAAAGTTTTGCAAAAATTGTCGCCTATCTATCTATAAAAGGATTGCATAAAAAAAGAGAAGATTTTTTTTTGATTATTTGATTTTTGAACAACAACGCGTCATAGCGCATTTAATAAGTTGTTTATTCGCATAAAGCGCCGTGTGTATACATCATTGTACAATTACGCATATCTTCAAATCCGTGTTGTTTTCTTGAATTCACAGCAAGTTTTAGAATTCATCGCGAGAGACCTTTTGAAAGTTCCATGATCAGAGAAAGAAAAAGTATTGAAGTTGTTGTTGCAAAAAGCATTTAAAAATTTTTTCCTTATATATATTCTACAAGCATTGTACTACATCTTGATTGAATTTTGCCCAGCCAAGATTTCATAACTTCGAAGGCATTTATCAGGAAAAACGCCACCAACTTTTTTCTCCACCTAATGCAGATATTGGATTATTTGAAAAGAAACTTCGTTTGTTTGGCCAAAAACTAAAATTCGATTTCTTAATAGTGCATAAATATTTTATCAAGAACAGTAGTAAAATTCAATAGTTTTAAATTCCCAGTGATCTCAGGAATTGCCATTCGACACTTTGCTTCAATTGATTCCTCTATTTTGTCTTTACTAGTTCTTACTGGCCTTCACGATCGTGATGCGCTTTTGGCATTCACCGCCTCCATACGCATTCAACAATTTTTCTCTCTCTGTTGAACATCATTTTCATCTTTCCGCTGGTAAAAAAGCAAAATGTGCTGAAAATGCTGCTTTCGACTTTCCATAGTTGGTAAGTTACCAAACGAATTTTTTGCACAGAATCAAACAAAATATTTCCCACACAAGTGTTGCGACTTCACTATCAAATCTATGAAGATAGTGCGCCTTGATTGTGAACTTGACTGTGAAAAAATGCAATTAAATCCGTTGTTGGGAACAAATGAAATCACTTTCGGAACAACCTTATATGTATATACATATAAATATATATATATATATATATACTTATAAATTAAGGGAGAGAGTACTTACGATTTAGGAAAGAAACTACTTCGCATTGTGAGTTTGTTTTTGTTGTAATGGATCTTACGTCTTCGATATTTTTAAACATCGATTTTTCCGATTCTGAAGTAATACAACAAACGCACATATTACGTACTCAAGAAGCTTCACATATATGGATGAATGTCTTCTTAATGTGCTTGAGACTTAGAATCGATTCGGCTAGATGCCAGCCCAGTCAGTTGTAGGTCTCCATAAAATAAATTTGCAAGTCGTTGCAAATAATTTTCGACACATTTTATATTTACAGCTTAAACAATAGATTGCACTTCAAACTTGTAAAAGAGTATCTAAAACGCCAAGTAGAGAGCTTGAAGACAATTGTAAATTTCGCCATTCGTGTCAAAACTTGTATTAGGTTGTGTATGAGTGAAATTTCTAAGACAATAAAAAAGAAAAATTCAGAATATGTTCAATATTTTTTGAGGACAAGCTGCGCAAGCTCGGCATTTACAACTAAAATGCGTTTTCGTATTCAACAACGGGTAGGGGATGTATAGAGGATTTTTTTGCCTCCACTTGGGAAATTACGTTGTCAAATTTACACCTTGGTCTGGTCAATCAATCACTCAGAATATTGTGGAAATCTTGCAGACTATCAACGAAGGCCGAAGCATAACTAGTCATGACATTGCTAAGGAGTAGAATATCGATCATAAACAACTTTTTAATCATTTGCATAAAGACGGATGGATATGCGCGCAAAGAAACTCAATGTTTAGGCATCGCATAACTTGCCGATGAAAAATTTGATCGTTTGCAATATCCCTCAGCTAATCGCTGAGACACAATTGTATGAAAGCTTTTAGTAGAGCTTCTTATTAGAGGTTATTATTACTGACAAAACCTAATTTAAAATACAAAAATTCGAAATGTTTTTTTTTTTCTACATTAAAATGTCATGGAAGTTACTATAATGGATATTAAAAGTTTTTTCTATTGAACTGGGGCCGGTTTATGTTTCTCGGTGTCATGGACTGCGGACTATTGTATGTAAGGAGTAAAGAGCCCTCGACAAAATATGCGTATTTCTTACTATCGAATATGAACCAAAAATTTTTTAACCTTGAAACGCCTTAAAAATTAAACTACAAATTGAGTTTTTTTTTTTTATTTATATAATTTGATTTTTTTTTTTTATTATATATGAATTTTTAATATTATTATTATTAATTTTTTCTTTGTTCGGTATTTAGTTAGTATTTAATGAAAGTGTAATTTCTTCCTTATATATATATATATATATATATATATATGTGTGTGTGTGTGTATATATAAAGTATATATACGCATTGGTTT
>KK502558.1:62132-114526 GCA_000688735.1 Glossina austeni
TATTTTATTTTTGGTTTTAGAATTCTTTTCTTGAATGCTAACACCCTTGAGTAGCTCTTTGTTATTTTCGTTTTTAAAAAATAAAATAATAAAAACAAATCTTTTTTGTCTTTGTTACAAAACAACTTCTCGGTAATTTCTCCTTCTTTTCGTTTGTTTTTGGTTTTTAACTTTATTTTAATTATTAATGACTTTGAATTGTTTTCCAAATGCATTTTCTGTGTTATGTTCATTGTTGCTTTCAAGTGTGAATCATTAAGTGCGGACTTTTGCGTATTGCGTTTAGAGTGTAATTTTTATTTTTTTATTTTTTATTTTTTATTTTTATACATTTAATTCATGTTTATCTTTTGCATGTTTTTCTTCTTCTTTTTTTTTATTTTGTTTGGTTTTGTTTTTTGGTTTATTATCAGATGTCGTAGCTGATACAAATTAATATTTAAATTTCTATTTATTTTGTAGCTATTAATAAATTCAGATTTTTTGTTTTTTTTTTTTTGATCATATTTTACTTTAACAAAAAGAAAAAAAAATCAAACAAATTATATATTTATTTATTTATCTACTATTTGTGTGATCTAATCGTAAAAGTTTATTTTTTGTTGAAGAAGGGTTTATGGGTTCAAATCTCCCTATCGCATATACAATTGCGTTGCATTGCTTACGCACTACCAGGTTTAGACTGAAATCGACATAAAAATATTATCTATGATAGTTCTTTAATTTCATAATCGCTTACATAGTTTTGTTTCGTCGACCACCAAATAATTTCGGCCTTTTATTTTAAGTACAATCTGATCGTTTTATCTATCGTTTTTCTTCAAAATTTGAAATATAACTGCTCTCTGCTCTATAATATGCGATGTATACGATGAGCTATGCGACATACACAATAAAGTGTCAAATATTCAAGGCGTGTAATGTAAGCGATTTTAAGTGTATATCGTACGATATATGATGCGCCAGATTACATAAACGCGTCGTATATATCTGATGAAATTGAAGACAATACCGTCAAAGTTTTCATAGTTGGACTTATTTGGACTTCAAAGTGAACTTTTTGGGTCGCCCTAAATTAAAACAAAAACAAAAAAAACCCCTTTAATCAAACGAAAAACTATTCCATAAACAATTCGGAACTCATTAAATTCGCACAAAAGAAATCTAAAATCTAAACAAAGTCTCAAGAATGCTTGAAAAGACAATCGTCCGATATCGAAATTGAAGCATTTTATCTAGAAGATCAGTTCTAACCTAACTTTGTTAAGGCAATTTAAAGTCCTGGTGTATATTAAAACCTTTACCGTAAGATGAATTTCATGTACTGCGGGGTTGGGCTCGCATAACGCGAGCTTACCGCTCACTACACATGGTTGTAAGCAAAAATATAATTAAAATTCAAGTCAGGACTAATCTAAACTGAAATTTATAAGTTGGATGGGAAAATCAATTCAAATCGAATGTTGTTCAAGTCGAATCTTTTACCAATTTATCTATAGTAGGAAAAAAGCCGCATTGGACATTTGACAAGATCTAGTCCTTCATGGGGATTAAAGAACTGATCTGCGTAGGCCGGATAAATCATTTCGCTTTTTCAATAATTAAAGACTTAAAGCAATTAGTAAATGTTTTGAATACAAATTTTTAAAATACCTTGAACTTTTTCAGAGAGATTCTAGAGAAGGAATCAAAGGACGGGGAATGAACAAAAAAAAAAATTATAATTATTATTATTATTACTATTATAATTAATTTAGCCAGAGAAGTAAGTTCTCAGGCTAAAGTCTTAAAGGAATAGCATCTAAAGGCTACCGACTCGACTTTATTGAAAACTCTACCGCACCTGAGATTTGAACCCACGATCATTGAGTTGTTAGTCGAGGTCCTTTGCCTTTCATGGCACTCAGGTGGATAACTATAAAAAAAAAAAAAAAAATCTAAATATATTCTGGATTTTAATTTTATGAATTTATTTCCATTAAAATCTTAATTTTATTACCTCGTATTTAATCCTTTCTTTAACCTAATTATAGAATTAATTATTAGTTATCTCTTAATTTTTATTACCTAAAATGTAATATTTTTTTGTTTTGAAGGGTTATTTTAAATTTTGAATTTATGTTCATGTATAAAAAATATAAATTATCTGTGTACAATATAATGTTTGTAATGTATGATTAGGATACGTATTTCACTAAGAAGAGGGAGTTTATTTACTGTGATTTATTTCTTGATTAATTTGTATAACATTTAATTAATTAATTTTTGTTTTATTTTGTTTTTTTTCTTTTTTTATTTTGTTTACCTTATTTTTATGCTTTTAACTAGAAAGCCCTATAAATATAAAGTTTCGCTTTCCCTAATAATTTTTTAATTTATACTTAATTATTTATTTTATCCTATTGTTTAAATATGATTTTCTTCCTTGTCATTTTAATTCATTAGTGTATTAGTTTATTGATTAATTTCAACTTAATTTTCTACACAAAAAAAAAAAAAAATGAAATAAAATTGCACTACACTTTACTAATCAACAAACATTCGGATAATATTTAAACAAAAGGAAACGTTCCACGAGGATATGTTATTTATTTTCCATATATTTTTGTCTTTCGTTTTTAAAACTTTAATCATAATATATTATGCTGATCAAAAAGTAGCAGGAATGTGTTAAGTGTCGAATTTATATTAATGCCTTGATGTCCTGACGCCTACAATCAGTACTGGAGACCCATTGTGTGTTTTTATTCTTAAATTATGCTTCAAATGAAACTTCTAGGGCGAATGTACAGAAGGTCTTCCAATGCAAAGCATTCGCAAAACTAGTATAAAACTTACAATAACAGTTTCCTTTTCTTAAAGGCAAAAACTTTTGAGGAAAATTTTGATAAAATGTAAGAAAATGGGAAAAAGGGTTTCGAAAACTTTCCTAAACCAAAAATGGGAGAAAATGATTGAGACACATGAAGCTTTGAAAAGTCGTCAGGAATTTTTCGAAAATTTTTACCTTATTGTAGGGCAATGATTTTGAAAAAAATCTTAGCATCGTCAAACTACTTCCAATGTAGCTTCGAAAGGGTTTGCAGATTATTGACTGCGATGACCAAAAAGGGCTTTGCGATTAGTATTAAAATATTTCAGATTGAAAGCAATTGAAAGGTTGTATCTTGTGTTGGTGAGCATGGGATTGTAAAGTTTGCTCTATAAGCACTAAAGAAATTTTAAGGCCCTTAAGCATTGA
The DNA here is from genome assembly GCA_000688735.1 of Glossina austeni. Taxonomy (NCBI): domain Eukaryota; kingdom Metazoa; phylum Arthropoda; class Insecta; order Diptera; family Glossinidae; genus Glossina; species Glossina austeni. The sequence goes on from KK502558.1 coordinate 65,374, forward strand.
CTCAACTTATAAACCATATGAGATATCCAATGCGAGAAATGCGAGCGGCGAGAAATTTAACTTTCATAAAAAACGCATTTAAAATCGTAATTGATTAATAATCAGTTACCATCATCTATATACGCTTTTGCGACGATACGTTTGCATCACATTTTCCCGATTTTCGCGGGGCACAATCATAAACCAACAACTGACTTCCGTGTGTAGACAGAGTCAGCCGCTGTATTGCACTGAGTGATGCAGACGACAACCATCTCAAAACGGTTGTTAGTCTTCTTAAGAATATTTATTGTATTTATTATACCGGTATATGGACGGCACGCGTCGCGAAAGGTTTAATAGTCTTTTTTTTTATATTATCCGTGTATTAAATATGTTGCTAAAAGATTCAATGAATCATAAGACTGAAGATTTTGCGTCGTTTGGTTGGCAGATTAAGCGAAGATATTATTCGAGAGATCGCAGTAATTCAAAGAAAGAAAAAAGAAAAGCGATATAGTTTTTTAGTAATATGGGATCATTTAGTAAATTTATGAAAGCTACTTTTTGATCAGCGGTCCAACGTTCTTCCTGTGCGTTTATAAATTTTTACAAATACACTCGCGATAAAATAATTAAGATTTTATTTAATAAAATGAATACATTGTTCTTCTATTGATATGATTTTATTTAATTACTTCTTTTTAATGATTTTTTTGCTTAAAATGGAGTTTTATTAAACTGATCCGTTCTCCGAATCGTTTACAATGATATTTATCATTAATATACACAATTGCCTTTGATTTGTTTTTAGTTTTCTTATAACTTATAGTAGTTCTTCTTTTGCTGTTTTTTTTTTTTTTTCAAATTTACTCTATAGTACATATACATATTCGTACTTGCAAATTTGTTTATATTATATAATAAAAATTATCTATTTGTCTTAAAGCCAACATTCTTGAATAACCATTAAATAAAGAAACAAAACAAAATGATATGTATTTTCAATATTTTTATTTTTTGCAAAATTTGAAATTTGTAAGCAAAAACCGAAATCAAGAAAGAGTTAATAGTCTACTTAGATCCAATCATATGTTGCCCATCACCATCTGCTTGACTTGTTGTTTTATTAAACCAAAGGAATTTCGGTACTTGAAAGAGTAGAGTAAACGTAACATACTTTGAAAGTGTAAACATCTGTGTCTTATAGCTACGAAACGGTATATGTAGCCTTGAAGTTGGCCAGCCTTAAAATATGCCATCATTCGTGATATATTATCACAAAATGTAGACACAAGTAACCCTAGAAAGCCCCCTAAACCATCCATTCACTTCTTTAACAGCCAGCCACGTTTATTTAAACTAATGTAGCCAAAGTGCCGTACACTAAATGCAACATAACTGAAGAGCACACGAAAACTGCGAATAAGTCTGTGTTCGCGGGTTCGAATCTCAAGTACAGTAGACTTTATTTTAGTTGTATCTAAAGAGAGGCCTCAATCGGTAAAAACATAACATCTACCGGGTCTACACACAACCGTCTTCATTTTCTTCCTTTACTGGTTTCTGACCGCCACCGCGTTACACAAATAGGAGACATCCCCGTAATGATAGGTCATATAACAAAAAAAAGTGGTTTTTACCTTTACCTTAATACCAACAAAACGGATAAAGCAAAAAGATAATAAACCTCTTGTAGCACAGTGTAGGCCGCAACGTGACCGCAACTGAATTTGTAAAACGTGCAACAGCATCTAGAACCGACTAAGATTTTTTCGCAATGATTTTTTAGGACATTTTTGCAATTAATTGTGGATCGATATCCGATAAATTGTGTTTTCTAAAGTTCGCGGGAAACATGCTGGTAGAATAATAACCAAAAAAAATTTGAGACAATCGAGTGCGTTAAATATGAACTAAAGAATACTTTTTTATATATATTTTGTCAATGATAAGATTGCAAATAATGGGCGAAAGAGAGATGAACTATCCAGGGCTCCGGTAGATGAGATTTAATCGATTTAGATTATGAAGATAATATGTAAAATTTCCGGTGCATACTTTCAGGTATAGAAAATATAATAGCACTGCGTACGATTCTTCCCAGGTTAACGATGTAAAAATATAAAATTTGTTTCGACGCAACTATGAAGTCAACGGACTGACAGACAAACAAAAACAGCTTCTTACGCTCATACTAAAGAGAGTCTTACGCTTTTAACCCTGGCCACGTTAGTGGGTTTTTTTTTTTTTTGCCTATTTTTGCCTCAAATTATCTACACTGTAATTTACTTAGAATTTATTTTGAAAAAGAAATCAATTAAAAGCTTTAAAATCAATGGAATAGAGTTTTGTGCTTTATTTCTTATTTATTCTTCTTTTACTTTTCGCAGGCAAATGAAAACAAACGGACAAATGTTACAAGAAGAACTTTTAAAGAAATATGCAAAAGTCAATTAAAATAGGCTTGAGGTTGTTTTGAAAAGTTATGTGAAAAGGAAACAAAAAGAAAACTTTTATTAAATTTCTAGACATACGAGCGAACAATTGCTGACAGAATATCTACAAATATTATTTACCATCAAATTGCTATGAATTAATTTCCGTCCTTTGATATGAGGAAACGATCAACTGAAACTGATGCTTGCGTAGAGTCTAAGAGAGTACTGTACTAGTTTAATTAAATCGTTTAAAGGGTTTATTTACGCATTCTAAGAAGTTTTATATATAAATTTGAAGCAACTAATATTTCCAACTCTTGCCTTAAGGACTTTAACCTTAGAATTTATTACCCTAACTAAATGAGTTATAATAATAATAGCTTTCGAGTAAATAATGAAAGTTTTTATTGTTTGCTTGTTGTAAGACTTTCACTATTAATGCCCGTTTTAAAAGAAAGTTGAGGGATTACCTTTTATGAAAAGAAAATTTTCAGAAAACCTTAGATTGGCCTTTTTTTTAGCATACCACTTATCTGACAGGGGCACAAAACGCACATATAAGAGCAACGAACGGTATATATATTCTTGATAACCACTATATACCAGTTGCCTCAGTTTTATCTGAAAAGTGGTGTATTAGGTTTCGTTCCCCATTGTCTTATCATAGGGATAAGGGGAGTGACCTCGGATTTTAAATATATATTTAAAGCCATCTAGAAAGTGTATACAAACATTTCAATACAATGAGATAAAAATTATCAAAGGTGGAGAAGGGCAGCGAGCTTGGCAAGATTATTGCAACAAGGGCACTTTCCTTGAGACAAGTCTTGCAATTAGTTGATGAACAGAGTTAATTTTTGCAAGAAAAATTTGGTTAACATGTTTAGCAAATATCTCCTTTAGGTGTCAATGCACGGATCTTGCAACGGCAGGTACTTTAAATCACCTTTTTTGCGATCGCAAACAAAATTCCATCAAGGATTATGCTACAAAACAAAACCTTAGTTCATGCAAGTATCCAAAAATGCCTTTGTCGTATGCACAGGTAACGCCAAGTAGGAGTTCATAGATTTTTTACTTAGAGACAATTGTGTGACCTTTTGAACATTATTTTCGAGTTAGTTACGAGTTAAAAGCTACTGCTTGGCTATGCCGAACATGGTGCTCCCCAAGCGAGCTAAGCCATACTTTGGACATGTAACATTAAGAGAGAGGATTAAAAAGAGTCTAAAAAGTCTAGCAAAAGTATGTTTACATTAACCTAGTAGGGTACACTTAATTTGCTTTTATAAAATTTTATTAAAACACAGTTTTATTAACTTCCTTACGTACGTATTAGAAAAGTAGAGAAACAAGCAAGTTGGCGACGGATCGATTGTTTGGCGAGAGAATCGATTTAAGCGAAATCCGATTTTTATATTTTAATTTTTTTTAGTTTGACGTTATGCTATCTTTGTGTTTTTCCTTTCAAAAAACAATCCTTCGATCTTTACAACTCCTTTGCATAACTCTTCAATGTACTTAAAATAATTGGAGAGTAAAAAAAAAGAAAACCTTTCGTTTTATATAATTAATTGTGGCTTTTAAAAAGTATACACAATTTCTTATTAAATATACACTTGGCTTAATAATCCTCCGTCCTAATGAGCCTATATAACCGTATTGGAGGAGTATAAACAACTGCAACACAACGTCTAATAGCAAAATGAAAGGAAAAAGAGAAATGAAAATTTATTAAACAAACAGTTTAGGTTAAATTTTATTTTAATTTTATTTTAATTATGATATTAACTTAATTCTATATCTTTATTGATTTACATATAAATTCAATATATGTTAAAAAAAAAATTAATTATTATGATATTTAAAACGAAAAAGGGAGGAAGAGGTAGAGAGTGAGAGAGTGAGACAGAAAGAGTTTGAATGAAAGTGATTTTGAATTTTAAAATTTTTTTTTTGCTTTTTCTTGTTGTATAATATACGTATAAAGCTATTAGTTTATGTATGCACGAGTGTGTATTTAATGTTTAGTGTTATTTATGCATGTTTACTTAAATAGCTTATTATAAAGTATTTGTTTGTTAATTTTTGGTTTTCAGTGTTTTTTTTTTTCTTTTCACACCGTTTACAATAGTTTTAATAATCAAATTAAAAATCAATAAAAATAAAAAAAAAAAAAGCAATAAAGCTTTAGATGCCTTAAAACGGTTCTTGAATACCCAATAAATAATTTGAGGATCTGTTTTGTTTGTCTTCTTTTGTGTTCATCAAGCTAATCCACGCTAGACTGATATTTCGTTCATTTACGTAAATTGAAGTCAATTTTCGTGTCAAAATCAAGGATGTTTATGCTGTATTAAGTTAAGTCAAGAAAGGCGGACATCGTCAAATAATGGTTATTAGTAGTCCACTAAGAAGGTAACTGTCCAACTTGAGAAGTCGCTAGATGAATTTCAATGGCAGATTTATGGAAGGACAGACGTGACTTAGTCAACTCAATTTCGGCGGTTTTTATTTTTATTGTTTGTTGAAGTTTCAGAGGCAGACAGAGGCAGGGAGGCAACTAAGTTGCAGATATTTATTTTTACGGTAGCATGACTGTGACACTTGTGTGTAAAGACACAAAGACAAATGCAAGTGAATTTTCAGTCATTACTCTGATCCATATGGCAGAAAATAATTACTATTAATTTAACCAAAGAAATAAATTCAAAGACGAAAGTGTTTAAAGCATGAGCATCTGAGCTTGTTTTAGTGTTTATGGAAAACTTTACTTGCACTTGAGATTTGAGTCCACAACCATCGATAAATTGAACCTACTCGGCCATTCAGGCGGATCAGATAATGATTAAAAGATTTTATTCATTCTAAAGCTTCTCTTGCATATTTGCAGCTCCAAGTGTAGGTTTTTCCCAGTTATGGATGGGCCAGTAGAAGATTTTTAGCCTCCAATTTCTGTGCGACACGCATTTCCTGGTCAATATCTATTATAAGTAGGTAAAGTTTATTTATGCAAATATGCTCAATACCAATTTGTCAATGGTGATGGGGATGAGTTTATACACGAAACCCGTCATCTTCTACGTTTTGTTAAAACGAATTTAATAAGAAAAATACTTTCTTGGTTATATCTAATATTTTTGGTTCTTCTTTTTTTAATTTTTGTTCTAAAATTTCCAGTTATACTTAGGCGGAAGGACGGACGGACAGCCTTAAATGCGTTTAAAATCTCAGGCTTATCGAAAAAACATCGTCTTTATGGATTTTCTAAAGCGCACTTTCGCTTGTGTAACAAATGTTTTCCTAAAATTATTATACCTTTCTTTAGGTGTTAGATGATGGGCATAGAACTCATTAAATAAATTGAACAAAATAAAAATATTTAACTAATCTAATTATAAAACCAAAAACATTTGTTCAACTTGTTTTTTATTTATTTTTTGGTTTTTTGTTTTTTGTTTTTTGTTTGGTTTTGAATTCATTTACTGCTTAATCATAAATACTAACACATACACAAATGTTTACACTTAATTATACTTAATATACTTACATGTGTATGGATGTGTGTGTTTGAGTGTATGTTTGCGGGAGCGCGAGCGCTTGTGTGTATGTGTGTGTGTGTGTGTGTGTGTGTGTGTATGGTAGTGTGTGAATAAGGGTTTCTTCTTTTTTTCTAATAGTATGTTTAGTTATAGTAAATATTTCTCAGTTTTTTTTTTTTTTCTTTTTTTGGTTTAATATCGTTGCGTTATTAGTTTTATTATATTTATTACTAGTAGTTTTTAGGAAAATGGGGAGGGAACTACATAGAAAATATTTCACTAGTTTACGTTTATATCCTTCTTTTTTTGTATATTTGTATATATATATATATATGTATATATTCCATTAGGGCTGTTAGGGTCTTTATGTTTAGGTATTAAAAAATTCTCATTTTACAAAGCACGTAAAAAAATTATTTTAGGATTCTCATCAATTGTCATTTAAGTGAGTTTTATTTGTTGTTGTTTATTTTTTCATCTTCTTTGCTTTTTCTTCGTGTTGTATATCAAAAAATTTCATGTTATTTTCTTAATTCTTCTTGGAGAGGAGTAAAAAAAACACATACAACTTTTTGAAGAAAAAAAATTTGCAAACATTTATATATTTTTCTGATGATTTATAGACCTCGTTTTACCGCCGTTAACGTCGAACCTTTAAAATTTATATTCTATACCGTAACAAAAAATTGCATTTCGAGTAAAAACCTGAATGTTTGTGAAATAAATTGCATGAGATATGTGTAGAAACTTCGATTTGAGTTGGCATGAGAAAGTCATTGAAAAATAAATTTTGTGAAAATATTAACTACCGCGGATTGTCCTAACGACACGTACTGGATAACCTCTGGCATAGACAAAGGGTCCTCAACTTAATTTAAGCCTATAAGCGGCGAAATATTTAGCTGCTACATAGTCACATACACATTCTGTGTATGCTATAGTACTATAGGGAAGATCCGTAAACATTGCCGTCATAAACGGTCGAAGACAAATAGACCTGCAGCGGTATTTTTTCGGCTCACAAATTCTTCGGTCAAAAATGATCAAAAACATGTAACAATTCTTTTAGCGCAAAATGCATGCCGTCATAAACAATCGAAAACAAAGAACGATCCTTTGTAAGCCGTTGGGATAACTCATGTTCGCGCTGCCTAAGAAAGAAACAGCGGTCCATTAGACTTGCGTGAAATAATCATATTTTTGCTTGGTTCAAAAACAGTGTCGCTATAAGCAGCCAGCAACAAGCAACGATGTTTGACATATACGCTGGATATCCGTATCCATATATTGCTTGGATCGTATGCATTGCCGCTATAGACGCATGACAATGCATGCAATGCGGTCTATTAAACGTAAATTCGATAATCATATAATAGCATGACTCAAAGTCGAAAAGAAGCAACGACCAGCGGCACTAGCGCGTATGTGCCGGGAACAACCAAGCTTTCCACGGGTCGCAGATGAAATCGATATCTTATGAGGCCCAAGGCCCAAGAACCCAAACGATTAACTTGCAAAAGCTTTTTGACGCAACTTAATAGATATTTTAATTTTTTTTTTTAAATCTTCCGCGTTACAGGCGATCGGAAATATTTGTGATAATAATAACAGCAGAAATTTGAATTTTTTTACCTTAGAAAACCGAACCCGGGGCATGGTGTGCTCAAATCAAAATAACAAATGCCACTTTTTCGTTGTTTCTCTCAAAGCTGCCTATGGATTTTGGAGGTTTTTCTTCTTCAATTTTTTATCTTAATAGTTGTGTATTTCAACATCGGACGAACAGATGAGCTTATCCATCTCGCAGGCCCATAATGGATACGTGGGATATGTCAAGGATATGTATTTTAAGCTTTTTAAAAAGCAAGTGTAAACTCTGTTGTTAAATTTAACCGATAAATGATTATAAGATAACGCGACTTGAAATACTTATAAGCATCCATTTTATGATCTCTTTGGTGTACATCTGAGTCTCAAAAAGGAGATGACAAAGTCCATCTGCCGTCCGTAGAAAGAAAAATTGCATGACTGTAACGCACCTTAAGTTTCACTTTTTATGACTGAAACTTTACAAATATTTTTAGATTTTTTCATATAATTTTGCCCTTTTTTTTTTTAACAAAACCTCGAAATGCCATCAATGACGGTAATTGCAGATTAATGAAATAATGGAAATTTATGTAAATGTATGCAAATTTCTTCTTTCATTGTTGTTGTATGTAAGCAATTTATCATAATACTACTACTACTACTCTTTATCAAATTTATTTATTTATTTTTTTTTCTTTTTTGTTCTCTAATTTAAAATGAATACAAAACTGGGTCAGAATTTTTATTAAATTTTTCTTGTTTTTCTTTTTTTCTTCTATTTTTTTAATACAAATTATTGTTTGTGTGCAAATTGCGTTTTTACACAAATATCATTTTTACTAGTCTTTTACGTTGTAATATCATAATCAGAACAAATACTAATTAGGTTTTTGTTGCTTACACCATGATCAAAAAGTATCGGGAATATTGAAATATTATCAATTTCTTTAAATTGTAAAGCAAATCATAAGAACATATATATGAATTTTCATTCATTTACACTCGTTTCAAAAATATTTATTTGGCAGAGCCAAAATATAGTTTTGTTATTTTTTTGGCAGATCCCAAATATAGTTTAAGTTTAACGTAGTACTTGCCTTAACGGATTAAAGGGCCGTTACTGTTTGATCATATGATATTGATTTTTAATTTTTTTATATTTTCATTCTTCTCTTGGTGGAAGGTGGAGGGTGAAGAGGAGGGGGATGGGGCGGGGGGGTTGGGAATATTGGCAAAATCAAAACCAAACCAACTACAATTATGTGCTTGCAGTTTCCGGAGAGAGAGGGAGAGAGAGAGAGAGAGAGAAAGACGGAGAGGGGCGGCTTTCAAAAAGAAAAAAAAAACATGTGCCCCTCTTTTAGTGATACTAACCATTTACTTAAAAAATACTTCAAGCAATATCTCTACGAGATACATTCTACATATATATAAAACTATATATATATATATGTATGTATGTATGTATAAAAAAAAAATTAAATTTCAATTGATATGTTTTTTTTTTTTTGTTTTTTTTTTGTAACGGCAACACTTAATAAACTTCAATGCTTTATTTTTCATTTTTAAAATTATTCAATAATTCAAAAACTGTAGCAATTTTTGCTTACATTTGGGATTTTTTTTGTTTTTTTTTTATATTTTCTAATTAATTTCTTACTTTTTTTTTAAATCAAAGATTTATTTAATACTACAGGTTTTTTCTGCTTTTGTGCTTGGCGAATACAATTTCTTTTCTATATTTTATGTTTCTCTTGATTTGTTTTTTATTTTTGTTTCACTTATTATTTAAACTAAAGGGTATTAATTTCAAAATTTCCAGTTTTATTGATATTGATAAGCGGTGATAATAATTGTTGCCAGCACCAATGTATTTATCAAAATATTATTATAGTTGTGCTCTGCTACGGCAGGTGAGGCTGACGTTAGACTGGCATTTTCACAACCCAAACCTGAAAGTGTACAAATTATTAGTTGACTATTATTCCTTAAAGGCTATACAAGCATGGAATTGATGGAATTGATATGAATGGTTTAAGAGAAAATAAAGTACACACGCATACTCTCTGCCCACTACCTAGAGAAGCATTTTACAAAACTTAATTTTATTCATTTCTCTCTCAATTAACAATAATAAGAAAGGTATGATACTCAGTCCCCTTTACTTTTATTTGCAAATTAGTCAATAGATAAATATCATCAAAAATGTGTACATCAGCACTATCCATACTGTAACATGCTACGGAAGTACAAGCAATCTATTCTAGAGCAAATACTCTGTAGTACTTAATGTCATAAACAAAATTGCATACGAATATTACCAAAGAGAAAATCGACCACAAATTTCATTGCAAGGATTTAGATGTAAAGTTGAAATGTATAAAGAAGAAGAGATTTCTTATTCAAGTATATCAAGTAAGTCTCATCCAACGAATTTTGTACGTATGTATAGCAAAGGTGGGGTTGAAACTCCTCTCCGATATCCAGCTTTTGGAAATGTTTCTCTTTGCAATTGCTGTGTTTATAAAGATTCAAATTACGTCCACTCTCTATAGTCGTCAAGTCAAAGTTGAGCTCAATTATAACGTCACTTTGCGATTCGAATGTCAAAAATTCTCAAAAGGAAATTTTTCCAAGTAACTTCTAGGGCAGCGCTTGAAGCACTTCTTCCGTATAACTTTTAGGAATGCGTTGGAGATCGGTGTACTCTTCTTTTTCATAGGCACAATATGACTGACAGTCACATACATCAGGCGTTGCAAGAGTTTCTGCCTAAAATTTATAGTTTTCACCTAACAAACGATGCTGCGAAGCGTAACTTTGCTGACAAATTCAACAGAAGGGAATTTGCATAAAGAATTGTGCGTAGATAATACAAAGATTGATATATAAGGGATTTTCGTATAGAATTCCTAACGTAGCAATTCGTTTTGCTTAACGAACCTAAAAACCGATTTGATTTCGATTCGGATATCCGGATATAAATTAAAAAAAAAAAAGAAGCGATTTCAGGTTCAGGTGATAAGTACAGGCGCAAAGACAAACTGGGATGAGAGATGATGAAATCGTTCTCGTTCTCGCTCTCTTTCCCGTTCTCGTAAACATGGTTTATACACTTTTGGATATTTATTTCCATTCTCTACAATTGTGTTTAACATATTTTGCTAAAATCTTTTGAGGAATATTTGAAAAACTATTGTACTACTTCTTACGCATGATAGGAATTTAATACAAAACTATAATTTACATCAAGAATTTCACTACAGTACGGCGGAATTGATCTGAATTAACTACAGTCACTTCAAGCCAAACTCGGACACTGTAGCAAAACAAATTTGAATTTTGTTTCTATATTTATTAAGTTATCGAAAAAAGGAAACAAAATTTGAACTCGGACTCATCGGACTAAAAAGACGAATCAAAACAGTGCGCAAACCAAACGCGGATGGGACAAAAAATCCCATCTGAGTGCTGCAATAAATGCGATAAAACAGAATTTTATCCGCATTTGGTTTGCGCATTATTTTATTTAGCAGCTTTTTAGTCCCGATTAATTTAAAAACATTGAGATCAAATTTTGTTTCTTGTTTTCGATGACGTAATAAATATTCAATACAAGGAAAAATCAGGCAACAAGGATTTTTGTATTATTTCGCTTGCAAATAGAATTTCTTTACTATAGTGTCCGAGTTTGGTTCGGAATGACTGAATATAAATTATATCCAAAATACCAATAAACTGAGTTATTAACCTTTACATCTATTTGCTTATCTAAGGGTTAACTATTGTTTGCAGTTATTTTAAAATTAAATTAATAATAAAAAAAAACCTAAAATAATATTACAAAAATAATATCATTTAAATTTAAATAAACTGCAACTAAGAACTAAATAAATATAAATAAAATTTTAATGCGATTCGGTGCAAAATTTTTAACGCTTATGTTCAGCTTACTTACCTTTCAAAAAGGAATATTTATTTGATATAAAGCTGACAATATATTTTATTATTAGTTTTAATTTTTTTCTTTTTTTCGTTTTTTTTTTGCTTTTATTATTGCGTTTATTTATTTTATTATTATTATTATTTTTATTTTTATTTTTATTTTTTTTCTAAACAATTTGTTCTTTGCACTACAACGAATCATTTGTGTGGGAAACAAATTAAAAAATCAAATAAAATAAATCATTGAACTACATAAACGTTGCAACGTAACAAATCAGAAAACTAGATTCGGTTCCATATGAATCTTGAACGCCTATCAAGTGGATTCAAATCCTACAAAAAATTAAATCATTTGTTGCATCCATCAAATTTCGTTCTGTTAATGTAACAGCCAGGCTCTGTACAAATTATATTCATTGTGTTCGAAAATATCGTTTATATTTTGCTTAAAAAGATCTTATATTACACAAAAAGAGTACAGAGAGAGAAAAGTTAATCGTTATACGTCCGCGTCAGCATAATTTCATGCTTCAAATATTATTTTACTCAGCAAAGAATATCGGTTCGTTTGTTGTGGAAAGCGTGTAAGTTGCAGGAATTGTGGCGGCATTATTAAATGTATATCATTATCTCGGACAAGAAAAAAATGAAAATGCAAACCAAATCGTCTGACCGTATGTCTCTATCCATCTGTCTGTTCTTGAAAGATGAAAATTATAGGAATTATTTCGAGAAATGTAATTGTATATCATTATTTCGGACAAAAAAAAAGAACGCAATATGCCAATCCAATTGTTTGTCTCTTCTTGAAAACGTAAAATTTTCAGAAATTATTCGAAAATTCCAAATATATATCATTATTTCGGACAAGAAAAGAAATAAAATTCCATTCGCTTGTTTCTCAGATGTAATTTCAAAAATTATCCGACAATTGTAAACACATATCGCAATTTCACGGGCAAGAGCGTGTTCGTCTATTACTCATAACCGATACGCTGATGCGCAATATAAACTTCAATTTTTATTCTAAATATGAAAAATCGGCCGCACCCACCCAATAGTATAGAGTATGAAAAATTATTCTTCTCTATTTTTTCTAGTCTACTTTAAGATAACGGCGATTGGTATAAAAGATTAATTTTATTTTTTTTTTTTGTTTTCTTTCTTCTTTACAAGAAAACTCAATTCTCTTCATTTCATTTATCAAATTCTTTCAACAAGTAAAGAAAGCTATCTTTCCTTTGAATTTAAAGTTTATCACGGCAAGATAATAAAATTTGTTACGTCTATGCTAATAAAACATCGGCTTTTTTTTTTTTTTTTTTTGCGTTTTAATTTCATCATTAGCACACAGGTCTGGCATTATATTTGATTGAAAAATTCTCTCTATTTGGTTAACAAAAGGTTAGCGACGACATTATTTTCTATTAATCAGTGGCGTTAGGTTAAAACATCATAGAAATATGTAACGTGTTACGCGTTCAAAGTGTGCCGGTCTGTCTTATTAATCTTTAATGACAATGATGAATATGGTACAAGATTTATACAAGAAACTGAAGCCGATTCTACGATAAACATAACCAAGTCGTAGGCAGCAAAAGCGCCGAAAACATGATTCCATTCATTTTTATTTTATTTATCTATTTCCCTTTTGTTCTTTTTTTTTTTTTTTTTTGTTCTTCATCGGGAGGTCTAGCCTTTAAGATATCATATTATTTATCTTTCGTGTTAGTTTCGAAGCATCTGAATTATTTATGAAAAAGAGATAAGAAACATTTAAAATTAAAACAACATCGCACTGTCAAAGCGTCTCATCGTCTATCATAAAAATTAAACCCTGCACAAGTGTTGGAATTTATTACGAATTTCAAAACTTGTAAAATTATTTTATTGTTATTGTTATCATCTCTCTTTCTTCTATCTCTGCCTTTCTTTAAATACATAAACTGAAGCTAATTAAGGCAAAAAAAATATATACGTTGATCATGATCAATATACGGATTATCACTTTTTTAAGTTTAAAACACCTTCAGCGCGAATGACTGATGGAAGTTATTCCAATAAATGATATTTGAAAAATAAGATAATTTTTCTTCGAAATTCTGTGAAAAAAGTATAATAAATATTTTGCTTTTTTTTTTTATGATGTGCACGTATTTGTGTTTTTATGGGATGGCCTTTGTATCGCCGCTAGAGATTAGTAGAAGTTTTTTATGTATACGTCTGATTGAAAAAAGATGACACTCTTCTCAAAATCTCAAATGATTAATCTTTTCTTTTTCTTTTCAGATTGTCGCTTATTTGTGGTGGAGACCCAAATTGGCACAAGCCTCAATTGTTACACACAATGGTAAGTGTATATATGTATTTCATTAAACTTAAATTGCTTTTGGAATTCTGGCAAAAGAGAGAACGAATTGTAACGAAAACCGACTCGAATCTGCAGAAACAGAAATCCATTCGGTTGTGTTTCATTATTTCAGCCAAAACTTATTCTTCTCATAACCTTTCCTACAGCTTCAGTGAAGATTTTTTTAGCTTTTCATACCATCTTGACGGCAAGACAAGTTGCCATCAGAAATCTATAAAAAATCTTCAAATTTTAAATTCTTTATAACCAATATTCTGCATCTGCCCGAATCGCGGCAAAGTTGTGATTCAGATCCATAAATAAGAAAGTCGCATCTATATGTATTTTATTTATTTAAATAAGGTAGCCATAGCTTAGCCATATTTGTCTCTCTGTCCGCGTGAAAATATTGCGATCGCTTTCTCTAAAACTCTGCTCGTAGCTTCTGTCAAGATTTTCTTTAGGTTTTTTTTCTTTTTTACTACGTCATCAAGAAGTTTGTTCTTTGCAATCTTAGAAAAATTCAGTACAAAAATATTGCTTTCTACTGCGCCCCCACACGATTTCTAGAAAAGATATGTTCCAGGTTATTAGAAGATCAAGCCAATAGTTGCAAATGTATATATAATTGTAATGTTCCTCCTGCAATCCGCTTGTTGAACTTACAATTACAACGTCAAAGTTCTGTTTAAAAAAACTCTCTGTATACCTTCTGTCAATAACGAAATTTGAAAGCAACATTTTTTCTCCTGACGACATTCATGACCCTTACAGGACAACCGAAAAAGAACTGTGTTCCAGTCTCAATGAATAATAAACTTGTGTTCAAAAGCTTGGCGCTGGACGAGGACTGTGCCTCCATCGCATTGTGTGAACTAGATTTTCCAGATGTTCGTACTGCATTGGTTGATATGCACAAAAAAGTGCCCATAGCTTATATAAATACATATTTTTAGTCATCTAGGCAGTCGCGTGGATGGATGAAGACCGTCTTTAATGGGATGCTCTTTGTATCTCCACTACATTCAATTGAATTAGGTTTTTAGAGTCGCGGAAATCACAAGCCAAGGACTTTAATTCGATTAAATCAAGCTGCAAATAGCTTATCTATTACGAGCTTGTAATAATTTTGGTCAGCTTGCAATAAAGTAGATCGCTGCCAAACCAATATAAACTCTTTCGAAGTATTGTAGAAAATGATGGAAACTATTTTGATTAATATATTGTATCAGCTTTCCACAATAAATGCTTTTTTCAAGTGAGAAAAGCATGAAAATTTTTGCGGAACACCTAATAATTGGGCACAAGAACTATTTATAGCAATCTAGTAATAGAGGTCACTAACAAAAATTCCTGAAAATATTCGGAATTATTATTGAATTGTTATGGAAAAAAGAGATTATGTATGAAAGGATTTTTACAGCATTTGGTAAAAAAAAAAATCTCATTCATCCATGCAAATCGGTGTAGGGTGTAAATAGTACCCGTTAGTCTATTAACGACAAGAGGCATCAGTTGCATAAATTCTTACAAAATTAACCCTAAAGTGAATAATGAATCTTGGCCGTGATTAGTATAAAGTAACTTTTTCCGCTAAACATAGATTGTATGATACTCCTCCTATGCCCGAGGCTCAAGAGTATTCCTACACAACACTACTTTCTTCTTTTTCTCTCGGTGCAAACAAGCTTCGTTGCCTGAAGGTGCTTTAATAAATTCACTCTATAAGAGATGACTACCAACCAACTACAACTATTCTTCTTTCTTTGCTTTGTTAGTTTATTGCTGTTAACAAGAAAAAAGTCGGCTGTTTTCTATTAAAATAAAAGTTTTTTTTTTTGTTTTTTTTTTTAAATTTGAAACTTTCTTTGAATTATTAGTTAAAGTATCGACATCTTAATGAATAATCGTAAACATTACGTATAACGTAGGACAAACTTGTTTACGTTTAATATCAATTTTAAAAGATTTGTTTTTCAACCTAATCAAGGGAACAAATTTATTTTATTAATAAAAAAAAAAGACACCTAAGCGTTTAATGAATAGACGCTAATGAAATTTTCAAAAATATTTACCGATTAATTTCTTTAGAATTTGGTTTTTTTTCTTTTTTTTTTTGTTGTTGTTTTTATTATTAGTATTTTAGTTTTATTGCGCTCATATATTGAAATGTAAAGTCGTTAAAATTTACAATCATTTTATGATTGCATTATCTTTAATCCTAACATTCATATATGCACACACATATGTGTGGAAAATTTATTGTCACATCACAAATTCCATTGAACCCGCTTAACCATTATAAAAACAAAACAAAAAAAAAAAGAAAGAGCAACAACCACGCAACACACACGCACATACCTAGAGGACTTTCTTAATAGTGCAAATCGTGCTACTAGATTAACGAACAATAACAATTTAGGTGCATTTCGAGATTAATTATCTAAGAGCTTAAAATTATTTCAACTTTATATAAAGAGTTTTGCAAAATAATTTTCAAGGCGTTTCTGGGGGGGAAATCTTGAGAAAGGAAAAGGTCAATGAATTTACTTACCAGCCCAACTTCGAACTTTCGGCAGATAATCGTTCCAAAATGAGCAGCGTTTGGCTAATGGGCCTCTTTGCAGTTTCTCAATTTTCTCATCCGTACTAAAAACATAATAAACTGGATCTTCTTTAGAGAAATTAGGCCAGTCTTCTCCATCAACAGCAGGATTACTATACGAAAAGTTATAAAAACAAAAGGATTTCTTCAATAAAAATAAAATTTAATTTCATGCATTAATTTTAGTTTTCTCAGTGCTCATCTCGCTTTAATCCAAGCAATGAATTCTTTGGGACAACATAATGAAAATGTTAGCATACAGTATAAGTACAGCAATCGTATCAAGTCGTTTTTAACTTTTGAGTGTGCTTTTTAACATAGTTTTGACGGCGATTTTTGTAAGGACAACACATAATCAATCGCTCATTGCTAATAAAGACCAATCTCATGCTTTCATAGAGAACTTTCATAGCAAAGCAAACATTCGCGGGCACTGAAAAGCTGCTATAATCTTCAATTTTATCAATTTTCAAAATATTGCTTTTACGAAGCAAAGTTTTATACTTAGAAAGCTTAAAAGTTATTTTGAGAAAGCTTTTCCTGAGCAAACTAATTTCCCCTCAATTTCGGAAAGCTTAAATAAACTTGCGCCCATAAAGCTCAAAATTCTAGTAGTTGTTGAAATGTTTTATAACACAACTATTGCGATAATTGATTTGCCCGTTCACTGCTTTTATGGCTAAAAACTTGAGCTTTTGTTAGCTTTTACTGCCACAAAAAACTAAGGGCCTGCATGTCTTGTTGACCTGTTGATATTCAAAGTTTGTTTACAAATGGTGGGGGGCCCGTCAACAGCAATAGGTTTTCCTAACTAAATGAATTAAGAAAATATTTAATTTTAAATCACAAAAATGGCGAAAGTAAAAATAAAAAGTAGAAGAAGAAACGAAACGAATTTCTAGGAAACTAAGCCATCCAAAGCAAAATCATTAATAAATTAAGAAAACAATATAAAATTGAAAAATTAAGGTGACAAAGACAAGGATAGATCATGTGGTTCAATTTTGATCTACTTAAGTTTTACGTCATATGATTATCATAAAAAAATTAACATTAAGGGATTTTAGGCCTATAGGAGTTTACTTTTAGCGGTGGTATCCAAAAACCAGATCTATATTCGGTAAGGTTGATTTCCTTTTCCATTTACTATTGTGAACTGAATTTCACCATGATGTTTAGAAAGTTTTAGTTTCTTGCAATATAAAGGCTCAGATTTCGTATTATGAGAGGAGATTTAAAACATTGCCCTTAAGCGAATCATATTTTTCAAATCAATTTAGAATATGGGAGTCGTACGACTTAGAGAATTTTGTCGAAAATTTTTGAAAATTGCAATTGCGAATAGTCGAAAAAGTGGACCGATCCAAACCATCTTCAATAGCGTTCGTCCTTCGGCCCCAGCACATCAGTGTACCAAATTTCATCAAAAATTGAGACCTATAGCTTGGACCCAAAGGTACGTGGACAGACATCAGACGGACAGAGAGGATGATTCTGAATCGATCGGCCTAATAAAAGGTGGGTCGATCTTAACGCCTTCTGGGTGTTACATGCGCCCGCACAAAGCTAACATATCCAGTACCACAAGCGGTGTAGGATATAAAAATTGTAGCAATTCAAGTATGAATTGCTCAACAACCCTACACCGCTTATTGCACGAGGGTGTATTAAGTTAGTGCGACTGTATGCAACATCCGGAAAACTTTAATATATATCCTGACTTTCGTCCTTACTTTTTTACATATATACTGTGGCACTATCATTTTACTGGGTTAGATCCAAGGAGTGACATACTTATCTTATCTAAAGACTTTTTCGTTAGAAAGGTTGATACTCAAAGCCGACTTTCCCCTTTTGCGGTAAAGTAAGACGCAGCACCTGTTCGGCATAACAGACGTTGAACGTAATTGTCATTTGACAAGGAAGTTATGCGACATGCTCATGTCTTAAATTTCATTAGTTCGACGAAATCCTCGCTCGGCTCGTTCTGTCTTATATTGTTTTTGTGGCTTAATTAGAAAAGTTGGTTCGCTTTAACCAAATAGCCGTTTGAGGTCTCAGCCTCAAACGGCTGACTTCTTTTCCCCGTTCAATACAGATATAATATAAAATTCGTCGTAAAAGTCCTAAACAGCACAGCGACCAAATAAACGTCTGACCGTCATACGACCATTCACCTTGGCGCTTATTCCGTGTAACAAGTCTTAACTTTCCGGTTAATCAAGAAATCACAAAATGCGCCGTAAAAATCGTTTAATTTAAACAATATTTTACGTTAACATATTTAATCCTTTAAACTTAACGGGCCTGGCGATAAATTAAAAAAGAATGTTGCTCGACATACAAACTGCTCCTCGACATAATAGGGGGTCGATCAAATGTATATTCCACGATGTATCTCCTACCTTTGCTGTTTAATTGACCGAATTAAAAGATAGGTAACAATCCCTTGAAGTGATACTCTTTCGACGTAACACTGCCCAACGTAACACTCCTTTACGTAACACTCCCAAAGTAACATTTACTTCACGTAAAACGCATGCAACGCAATACTCCATCGACGTTAAGAATAGCTCGACGTAGTCATCGTTTAACCAAACATTCGTTCAACGAAGTGGACGATCGGCTTAATGGTCCAACATCTGCGGTTGAATTGGAAAAATAAAAAAAAATGCACCACAAGTACATCATAGAGATGTCAACTCTCCTGCGTAGAACAGCAGACGAGAAGATTATTCTAAAATGTAAAGCAACGCTAAACTAAAACTTCTCGTGTCTAAACTGAAATTAAATGTTTTTGTAAATTATAAATACTCTGGAAGCGTTTACTCCTTCTCTTACCTCTTACGGATTAATTGCTAGTAACAAACCTCAAACCCATAACCTCAATAAAAACAAAACAAAGGAAGACGGTCTTTAGAAAAACTGCAAAATTCGAATTACTGGCTCTAGCCCTAACCGTAGTCGACTTTTGTTTACTTAGCGATTAGCTCGCTCTTCAAGTTAAAAATGGAAAATTCTATAGAGAAAACTTTATCAGAAATAATTTATCTGCTAACAATTAAGCCTTCAAATAGGATGAATGAACGAAGGCAATAAAAAATCTTTCTGCAAAACAATATTAAATGAAAACAAGAAGAAGAAGAAGAAGAAGAAGAAAAAAAAAAAAAGAGTCCGCATATTATTATTACTACTAGCACTGAAGAAACTTTGAAGGATAATGAAAAAGATTTTTTATTATTAATATTCGTATCTGATATTATATTGTTCACCATTATAAACAAACAAACAAACACAGAATTCTCTTAAACTATACACATACATATATATATATATATATATATAGCAATATAGTGAATGAGTCAGTGAATATAAGTTGAAGGCACTTACCCCGTTTTAGCGAACTCAATAACTGAGTTAAGCATACGTTTGCCTAGTTCGCGCTCTACAGGCCGATATTGTAATGACGTATTCAATGGTTGGCCAAAGAAATATTCAATTTCATCTCCATGCAAAACGCCCATCCATTCGCCCCACAATGAAGTACTGGTGCGCTAAACCAAAAAAAAAAAACAAGAAAACAAGAAAACAAAAAAGAAGAAGAAGAAGAAGAAAAAAAGATGAAAAGATGAATATTTAAAAAATTTCATATTTATGTAGGTATTCATCAGCGAATTGACTTTTTTTTTGTTTTTTTTGTTTTTATATACAAAACAAAACAAAACAAAACAACAGCATAACCCAACACAATGAAAGTAGTGTTAGAGTGAATGGGACCACAAAGTGGAAAGGAAAATATATAAAAATTGAGGTTATGAGATAAATTGCAGAGATAAAAATGAAAAGTTTTTTTTTTTCTTTGCTCTGCTTTTGCTTCTGCTACTGCTGCTGCTGCTGCTATTGCATCTAATATAGGCGATGAATTGCTGAAATTGGCACAATTGCCTGCTTGGGCTGTTAAGTATGTGCTGCGATAAAACTCTGTTTAAAAGTTCTTCAGGCTGCTTATTGTTAAAACATTCTCCCGCCACTAATGATGCTGATGACGGTGGTTGGTATAGATGATAATGCTGATGTTATGCTGATGCTGATGCTGATGCTGATGCTGATGCTGCTGGTGCTGGTGCGGGTGCTATTGCTGAAGTCGCTGCAGTTGCCACTTTTAAGTACTTTATAATAATTTTTTCCTGTTGCATTTAAACTTCCACGTCTTGCTAACACTTTCTTCCGTTGTTCATATCTCTAAACGCAACGTATTATCTTTACACTCAACGGTAACAAACACCCAACAACAACCGCAACACAAACAATAAGTTGACTACACTTTCTGACGTCATGTATTTAATGTTAAGAAACAACATATTCTCTGAACTGCGAGAGGATGAACATTAAATTTTCTTCTTCTTCTTCTTCTTGTTTTTCTTATGAAAGCACACACGCCCGCATACATACACCCGCAACACACACACACACACACACACACACACACACACACACACCCATAGTTGCTTACATTCATTCTATCATGTGTTTTACTTATTTTATTATTCTTTCCTGTTGTGCCTTACAAGCACAATGACACACATTTAACCAAACAAGCAAAGCCTAACCTCCCGAATGCTTTTAGTCCAAAGTTTATAATTGTTTTTTTTAGAAGGGAAAGGCAAAACACGCATACACAAGACACACCAATGCCAAGACATACAGCTAAGCATTTGTTTACAAACGAACAAACAAACAAACAAACGCACTCACATACACACATAAATGCAAAGAGTAAAACACATGCAACCACTCATACTCATACAGTTCATATATATACCTATGCAGAAAAACAATCTTCGGTAATGGATTAAGTGATAAACGGGCTAGAAAATTGTATATTAAAACTCACACACACGCAAACATATATGCAGGAAGATTGATCTACACACACATATAGCTCTGCCGTATGCCAGCACAACGAATCTTAATATTTTTAAATGAAGAATAAGAAGAAGACTATTAATCTAAAGCAATTTTACAGTGAGCAGCTCTACTCGATTATATAAAACGAAAGAAAATCATCTATGCGCTGGGAGCTTATTAATCAATTCACACTTGCGAGCTTATAATACAATTTACCGCATTTCGTTCATAGCTAAATTCTCGCGCTCAACTTTTTCCTTACCCTTTAAATAGCAGTTAAAAGCACCGGTTAAATAGTCTGTTCAGTATCAAGAGGATTTATGTTTAGTGCAGCTAAAGCAATGTCTGCTGGTATCCTTCTATGTAAAGCAAATTCGTGCCTTCAATGTTCGATCGACACTCTAGGGAATGAAATGAAGTATCTTGGTTAGATCGCTAACGAGGAAGGGGGGAAAAAGGATGAATGCTTCATCTCGAAACAACCTATGGAAAGCATATTAGGGTAAGTGTTTTGAAGGGGCTAAAACATTTGCGTGAACAAACATGTACTACGTTGGCATCAATTGGGTTTAGTTTGTTAATGGATTCTGCCCCTAGCATCTATGCAAAGCAGAAGCCAGCAGGAGAGTGTAAAGGGCTGTAATTTCGCATGTTACACTTTCGGGTCATGTGGTCGAGAGGTAAGTTAATCTGCCGAAATTGATGAGCTTTTCGAAAGCCACGGCTTCACTTCAAATGGAGGACTGAAGAATTCACCAAAAGCAAAAATTATTACCCTAAAGAGATCTGTGTCTGTGAGTCTATACTTAAGTAGTTAAAGATTTTCAGTTGATAAGTCGTTTTCCTTTCCGTTCTTCCTTCTCTCTTTCATTAGCCCACAAATAAGTTTTTTCCCCTCCCCTTTCAGTAATTCTTGTCTCTGCCTGTGGCAAAATGAAACCAATGAGTTTAAATTAGGACAAATTTGAAGAATAGAAGATGCGCTTTCTGGTTGTCCAACCCCATCCCTCTTCTTCTATTCTATGACCCTTTTAACTTCTTGTCCCTACAGCTATCTTTTCGTTCGGCGGTACTTGGGTTCTTCTTCCCTTCCTTTCACTAGTCCTTTTATTTCGATTTTCGCCAGGTTATGCAAGTGTCCCGTAAATAAACCCAACGAGCTGACAGGAATGAAAAAATCTTGACCTTCATAGACGACATTGGACTGTAGATGTAGACTCAATAGAATGAAAACATGTCGAAATGTTTCTCTCATACATACATGATTCCTGTATGTATATATGTATAGGAGGATTATATAGAAAGACGGACGTATCACTGAACTGCTAACAAGCTCACATAATTAATAAAAAGAAAAACTTCTTTGTTTTTTTGTTTTTTGTAAAGTGGTGCGTGATCTAAAATATCTCCCTGAGTAATTATATCTTTTTTTGTGCGTCTAAAATGAAAATTGACGTTTTATTAAAAATTTTAATCTATTATTAAGAATAAAAAGAAAACAAATTTTCATACTTATTGTGTGACATTGATCTTTCAATTATATGCACTCACACACAGCTGTTTAATATAATTGCTGTACCAACTAACGTACCTGCTGTATATTAAATTTTACCCAACTAAAAATAGCTCAAGGTTATCATATATTGCAATGAAAGCCAAAGCTAAAGTATTTATTACTACTACTACTACTACTACTACTACTACTACTACTAGGTACGCAAATGTGGAAAAGCTCTTCGAACGTATCATTAATAATATGAAAATTTGTAGAGTACGAAAAATTAATTTATTATAAAAATCAATATTAATTGCAGACAAAAATTATTTATAATTTCTTTGCAATTAATTATTGATACAAATAAGTGCGTCGACGAGCTGAACATTATTCCCATAAGCCATTTAATGATGATGTAGGTTAGTACGCTTGCTATTTGTCAAAATTGAAATGTTATTCACAAAAAGTTGTCATAAATAAAAAAAGTTAAACTAAAACTAAACTATTCTTCACTTCTATTACAACTTATTACAGTTATTACATGTTGCTGTTAGCTATTAAATCATTTATGGTATGCGAGCATGTTAACCTTCAGCAGATGAATGAAATTTTTCGAATAACATTTTTGTATGCCAATCGACGTAGATTCATTTGTCCACTATGTCACTATGTCCATACATCTGTCTGATCTATCTGTCTGTCCATGTTTGTTTGTGTTCGTGATACGTTAATAAATCATTGTTCACTGCAATGCTTTTTGGCTCTCCGGGCCGACTCTATTAAAAATAGCTTGCTTCGGACCATTGTATATATTATGATAAATCATAGTTCGGAAGGATGTATTTATATATAAACTTATTGTCCTAAACTTGAACTACATGGGTCTTTTTTCCGCCTTCGCTCCGTAGAAAGATTCGTGCGCGATGTCATTTTTGCTATTTTATAGCAACAATTTCGACGAATAATAATAATTTGATAAAGAAAAAAATGGTAACCTTAGTAAAAACGGACCACATTGGTTAGCATGCTGAACCCCTTGTTCCATACAGGGATTCCTCTAAAGAGTGACCTTTGTTGTGTGAGTGACCCTATACGCGTATTACCGAGATGACCACGGAAAAGTGGGGAGAGAAATAATAGGGAGGGGGGGAGATTAGATGTGTATCTGATCGGTATGTTGCGCCTTCACCGAGCTTGCACTCACTTTAACTACGACCAAACAGCAATCGTAATGAAATTATGTTGGGCCGTACAGAAGATTGAACCCGGGGGGTATGTCGATTTGATAATCGTGCTTCTTAACCACTTGACTATACCGCAGCCCATGAGCGGAGAATGAGTAGCAAGATGAAAAATAGTCAAAGATTTTTATGCGACAAAGTAGCGTAAGGATTTTCATGGCTACCTCGCCCGACTACGGAGCTTTAACTTGTTTTTTTCTTAGGATTTAAATAATATTTAGACGAGACCCTCTGTTGCCATTTGCAAAAGAAAAAAACTTAAACAAAGTAAATTAATATCAATTGGACTTTACACACACACCTAAATTTGCACAAATATGATGATATATACACGCACACGTGCGCAATCCATGCACATTACCCAATATGCACATGTTATCTGTAACTTCGATATAAGACATGATTGCACTATAATTTTCAGGTGTATTTCATCAAGAATAGATATTGAAAAAAAAAAAATAAAAATGCACAACCAACCGCAAGCTTGAAAGAATCTCTTGAATATTTAATAGAGAAAACAATCCGTAGACAATAAAGCAGCAACTACAACCAACGTGCAGCAGACGTGAATACATGGTAGGGTATACCGTACCATAGACGAATATACACGAACAACGCAACACACGGTCACCTTTTAAGGAAATATACTAAATACTTACACCTACACATATGACATATGCATGCATGCATACACATCCATGCTTGCATAGATGATATACAAAAGCGGATGTCCTCAATATCTAACCATGTATAGGGTTCATATAAAAGAAAATAAACACATTGTGGCGCATATATGCGCCTTTGTAGTCCACACTCTGCACATTATAGGTACACATATGACGGTTGAATGCAACAAGAATGAATGAAAATTTTTTTTCAAATTGAATATTTCTTACAAATGTTAATGGATGTATGGTGTGTGTATGTTTATAACATAAAATAAGCATTGACTTAGAGACAACTATAGTTCAAATTTAAATTTTGCCTTTTGTGTACAGCGCAGTAAAGTAAAGTAAAGAGAGAGAGAGAGTCGGAAAAAGAGTACCTACAAATAAACAAACAAATAAACAAACAAGTATTTTACATTACTTATATACCGAGCTACAGATACAGCGTACACATGCACATGTTAAGGGTCAGTGTTGAAAAAGAATCACAGGGAAAAGAAATCCAAATGAAATTTGCCTAAAGCAAACAGAAAATAAAAATCAACCTAGAAAAAGAAAAAAAAAAGAAAAAAAAAACAAATTCTCTTTAAAGCCTTCTTGTTACATATTTTATATGTGTTCTATATATATGTTTTTGTACATAAAAATACACGAATAAACAATTGTCGAACAAATATTTGTAAGGAAAAACAAAAAAAAAAAAAACAAAAACGAAAACGAAAACGAAAACAGAAAATAAAATGCAAGATAATTTTTAGTTTTTTTTTTTTATTTTATTTTATATTTTTATTTTATATTTATTATATATTTTTTTTTTTTTTTATTTATTTTATATTTTTATATTATATCAATGTGTAACCATCTAACTATATATATATATGTTCCCCCTTCCACATACATGCACAAAAACATATCACTATTGCAGCAAGCCTTGTGTAAAAATTTAATGACACTACGACAGCTCTTTTGGAATTCATGAGAGCGCTTTAACTACCAACTGCAAGTGTCAACTATAATACAAAAATTTTTAATGATTTTTCTGTAAGCACATACGCACATTCAATCACATATGCGCATATATACCAGAAAGAGATAAAAGTAAGTGTCAATGTTAATTCTTCCATAGTCTTAACACACATGCACATATAAATGTGCATTCTGCAACGACACAAGCGGCATCAACATCGCCATCATTAACAGAACAATTTTGTCAAGTCTTCAGCAGCAGTTAGTTAAACATACAACATATATTTATTTTCAATATTTATTTCATACGTATATACCTGTAGATGTATTGACACTTACATGTGTAAAGTAATAATAATGCACAGAAGCTCCTCGTTCAGCTAACGCTTGTGCGTATTCATTGGTGGGACAGGTGAAAAAATGGTCACCCACCGCTTTTCCAATTTGCTGTTGATTTTGATATCCTGGATTTCCTTCCCAGCTTGTATACTGCATTAAAAAATGAAAGATAAAAATTCGTTATAAAAATGCACGGATGCACATATTTTGCATTTAAGTACATATGCCTTATATGCCATTTCATTAACTTTTATAAATTTATTTATTCACTTCTTTTTTTTTAATATTTTTTGCACATGTGCATGTGCAACTTCTTCTTAATTAACAATAACGTGATTGCATTTATTATTCATATTTCCAATAATTTGTTCGATTTAAAACAAAAAAACAGAATAACACCAAATTATCAGAATGTTACGTAACATCGACCGAAATCTCTTTATTAAAGTGAAAACTGTATTTCATTGGATACTTCTAGATCAAGACATACTACAACTAAGTTAGCCTTGGACGACGTCGCTGCTCATTACCTCCTCATTCCCTCTCTGTGGAATGCTGATTCTTTGCCTCTTGTTTACTTTCAACTACTGCAAGGTCTTAATACATTTCTTGAGCTATGTATGAATTATCCGCGGTGCGTGTGCATGATTCGGCTGACGATCTCTTTAGATTTTTCCCCAAAGATCACTTGCGATCACTTTTTCGTTTTCGAAATTTTTCGAAACTAAGCTGAAGAATTCCTCTGTACCTTACACCCAAGGTTGACCCTTGCAAGACCGGCAGAAAATCGAGTGGACTGGCAGAAAATCAACACAGGATGCAAAAGAGAATGAGTAAATAAACGATGTAAGAGGCTAACGAAAGAGCTGATAAAAGGACGAGCAGTAAGAAAGGGAGGCTATCAAGATTTCGAAACCAACGGGAAAGCGGGCGGACGGACAGAAAAAGCATACGAAAAATAAAGAAATGATTGAGATAAGGAGGAAGAGACGAGTACATGCGCATGTAGACATAAATAGGGATTTTTTAAAAAGCAAATGATCACGTAGAGGGAAACGAAGATTAATATAATAGACAGTGTTGAAGAAGAAAACCCACTCCGTATCGTTGCTTTAAGTATATTTCTGCGTACTGCGTTTCTGCGTAAACCCTGTTCACCCCTCAACCCTCAATTCAAATCTTTTTTCATTCGATTTTTAAAAAAAAAAAGTATTGTTATGACCAACACATTCAGTATTTTTATATCCATAGTTCAAATAAAATGGAAAATTATAAAAAGAAAAGAAATTGTGTCCATCTTGCGGTTTTTACTAATCGAAAAACTTTCAGTTGTCATCGGGCAGAACAATTAAACAACGCGTTCTTACATAAGAATTTTAATTTCGAAATTAAAAATCGATTTCTATACGTTTCTATAAATAATTCTTAATGTGCCGGTAGAATTATTATGCAATTTTCGAAATTTATTCAAGGTTTACTTAACTTTATTCTGCTACTAATTGCTTTAGCTGTAGTCATACCATCATTTGAAGAGTCGAATCGACAAACTTAGCTATTCATCGATTCAGCTTAAAGGAAAATATATTTATTTTTTTTCGATGCATAAAAATGATAATAAAATTATTATGGCAATGTCTTCGGGCTGTATATCCCTGCAGAGAAAAAAACTCAAGTTTTCAAAAGTAATGCTCCGAACGAAAGCAATACAAATGAAATTATTATTAAAGCCCAAAAGTGCACAATAAAATAACCAAGCAATGCACTCCTAAAAGTAAGCAATAAAAAGTTTTTATTTGCATTTCGCTTGTCTACCATTTATTATATAAAGCAAAGGAAATAAGAAACAATGGTTTTTATTTTTTGCCTGAAGGTATGCAACTGAAATTTTCTTTTCTTTTTTTGTTAATATCGTAAATTACAGTAAAAATTCACAGACTTTTCAATAATTTATTTCTCGTTAAAAATTTCGCTAAAATTTTGTACCTACAAAGGTGGTGGTGAGGAAATCTTTTCAATCTGTTTTTATTATTCAAAAAATTAGGCATCAACAACGCCCCTTTTTGCTAATTAAACTGAGACAATTCTGAAGCAATTTAGTAACATTTCTCCGTTCTCGTGCTATTCTGCCTTCTGCTGCTTTATTATTTTTACTTCAATTTCAAAATCATTAGGAATTAATCAACCTTGTAGATTGTAAAGACCCGAAAGCTTAGCGCTTGAAAAGTGAAGAGTCTTGTTCCTTTGCCTAAACAATCAAAGTATCAGCCCTTCATAATAATTCGTTGCTTTTTTATGGAATAGGAACAGATATATATGGGCCAATATACGCTTCAATTTTCGCAATGACATCATTATCTTATCCTAGTCTCACCCCTTGCTTCATGCATTTGGGATTTGCAGATATTAGCCGGATCTGGTGTATACGATAGTTGTAGCAGCAATTTGGGTTTCGGTTTATGTCACTTTGCCTTTATAGACATCGACTTGTGATACCGCGTCCTTGTCCCACTGTGATTAAATATGGTACACATACAGTTTCTTATGATCAAATTTTCCCTGAGATGTGCTCGCCTTTGAGATCTTTAGGATCAGGTAATGCTTGTAACTTTACGCTTCGATTATCCTGAACTACTTCCAGAATTTTTTTAATACTTTCTAGTGTAACTTAGCGTTTAATCAGCAAATCGACGAAATGGCATGAAATTTTGACAGTTGTCGCTTGAAAGCTAGTAACTCCTAAAAATAATACGAATATTTTCTTTGAGACTTTAGCCAAGTGTCTATCCCGACCAAGTCTTTGTTTTGTTCAATGCAATTATTAGGTCTGAAAATAATTAATCAAATACTTTACATTTTACATAAGGACCTGTTTAAGAATTCCACTGATCTTGTGGGTCTTTTTTCCTACGAATACTTGGAGTTGTTCAATTTCGACTTTATCTTGTCGCATGAATTACAAATTTGGCCACTTTGTGGCAATTGATGCAATTTGTTCCGCAAATTGATAAATTAAATGTTCATGCGGGTTTTATAATAATTTAATTAAAATGAAAGCATTTTTAAACATGATACACAGCAGTTTTTAAATTAAAGGTGTTCGATATAAGCCACGTAAGCAAATTCATATTTGATTTTCGAACGCTGTTAAAGAGTAAACTAAGTGGCATAACAACACAACTATCTGGCAAACAACTCAATAAAGCGATATCGATAATAATTCAACTGTGCCGCTAGTCGTCAGAGAGTCAGAATCTGAAATATTTGTTATACATATATCATGATATTTATTTTATACAGTATTTTATTTGTTTCAACATTATCTGGAAATTGAATAAAACAAAAATAAATTGAAAAAACAAAAAAAAAAAATCGAATGCAAATATATGGCCGTATAAGGCTTTGAATGGAAAATAGCGCCTATATCCACATACCAATGTACGCATGAACGTGTATGCAAAAGACTACACGTATTTAGCGTATGCATACATGTATATATATATATATATATATATATATATATATATGTGTGTATGCTACGTTGGTGCGTATGATGAAGACCACATATGGATTAACACGGATGAATTTAAATACAACGTCAGCTATAAAAAACTTTTTATTGTATATTATAAAAGAAAGGAAAAAATTTCAATCAAATAAAAATACTACCTGCAGTTCAGTTTTTTACGAAACATAAAAATTATGTAAAAAAATTTAAAACTATAATTTTTATTGCGTTCGCTCTTTTCATTATCCTACGTTCGCAGTAACCATCCAATTAAAGCTTAAAGACGTCGACCGTATGTATACTGAACCTATTCCTACCAAATTCTGTAACTAAAGGAAATTTATGCGAAACTGCTTATAGCAGCAAATGAAGGGAAAAATATTTTGTTTTTCAACATTTACGAAATATGTGTCATTTCGATTGATGATCCCTTACCCTTTCTTGCGATAAAGCAATAGCTTAACGAAAGCCATAACGAAAGTAGAACTTGGGGTTTTCTAGCCAAAATTCTGAACTAAAACGTTTGCACAATCGTGTCTGTCGAAATTCGCTTTACACATTGAAATGATTTCCGCAGAGAATGAAACCAAAAGTAATCGCGGTGGGTGGTGGTCTATAAAGCGGATGCAGTTACTCTACAATATCTCCACTAGCATCAAAATAATATTTTGTACTTGTGTTGTATTGTTTTTATGCAAAAAAAAGCCAACTAGCGAAAATTGCTTTTAAAAATTCGCGCACCACGCGTACAAAGCTTCTTCAAAATTTGTCCACTTTGTTTAATAAAAATGCGTGAAAAGATTGTCTGAGTGAAACAATAAGTTTGCAAGATCTTGGCAAATCCTTTCATGGGAATATCTATTTATAATGTGCCTGTCTTGCCTTCAGTCGGATCTCTCACCGCCTTATTGTCTCAAACAGAGCTTAATTATGGGTGAACCCAGCAAGCTGGCCATCCTCATCACCTGTCACAAATGACTTTAAATGTGACATAAAAACATTGCCTATCCTAGCTTACTGGAACGACTTATGTCGTGTACCTAACGCATACGAACGTACCAACAAACTATGTTTTCTTCACATACAACAGACCGTTCATGTTACACCTGGATATATGTAAAGGTTTAAAATTACTCGTAACAATCACAGAGTGTCAAATGAACATCAGATAAATATTTCTCGTGTGGACACATTTTTTAATCCCCTGCATTTCCTGAGCGTTTATAATATTTTTCAATTTACTCCATCTGTACTGCGCAAAAAAGAAAGAACAGACGTTGCATAAAGGTTTAGGGGAAAAAAGAAATAAATGCAAGCAATATTCGCGTATATGCGCGATTCGTGTTTGCGTTTATGGTTAATGCTAACAGCTTAAAAATGAAGTTATATCCATATTTGCATAATTTGATTTTTGCATAAAGTTTTAATTAATTTTTCTCTTCGCCATCTTACCTGAAATATGATAGCCTCGCGTTCAGCTTGAGTTGCCTTATTGAATATGTTATTCATGATTTCTAAATATTTATCACGTGGTAATGATGTCGCTTCATCCTTATCAAAGTAATCAATAAAATCATATAGAAGAAAATAAGTACCTACAAGCAAAAGTGCAAGAAAAGATAAAGAATCCAACGTAAATATAACTGTAAAAATATGTATGTAAAGTTACTGAAATGAATTAAAATTTTCGCTCCTTTGTGGCGACACTTTTTTTACACTTTTCCAATGCATATCTACCGAATAGATTATCATCCTCACTTCTGCTTATCGTTATGACGACTTCGATATTTATGCCAGTTGGTATCATTTATATATATTTTTGATGGTCTGCACCGGTCCTAGTTGATGGTTGTTAAAGACATATGCTAAAGTTTCTTTCCTGAATTTAGGCGCAATACATTACGAAGGTCGTTGCTTACCTTGTAGCATAACTAAGAGATTTATTCACTATCCAGGTCTATATTCCTAACTTGTTCTCACACAATTGTTCTCTTCGATAGCAAGCCTTCTATAGAGCAACAAGATATAATTTTTAGTAATCTATGACGAAAGTAGATGAAAAGTCGTATCAGGCAAACGGTTTTGGTCCAACATAATACTTTAACTTGCTTTTTAGTTATTTTCAATTTCCACAATTTAAATCCCATAATTGGGGAATGTCCCCTATTTCCGTAACGCGGTAACGGCCGGAAAGAAGTGAGGAAAAACATACAGATAAAGAAGCCACTGTAGCCTAGTGGTTGTCTGCACAGACGATAAACGTTTTGCCTTTGTCGACTGTGCGCCCA
The DNA here is from genome assembly GCA_000688735.1 of Glossina austeni. Taxonomy (NCBI): domain Eukaryota; kingdom Metazoa; phylum Arthropoda; class Insecta; order Diptera; family Glossinidae; genus Glossina; species Glossina austeni. The sequence goes on from KK502558.1 coordinate 97,236, forward strand.
CTAGAACCGCTACCAAAGTACACTCTACTGCACTTTAAATTTGAACCGCTGAACACGGACTTGGTAATCGCTGTTCTTGCCTATTCAGCTCCCCGTGCGGATAGTAATTTTAGAGACTTGAGACGAGCGCGCGTGTTTGCGCTCGTTTTGTTCGCTTATCTGCCTTCAGCTAAGATTGCTAAAACTACGAAAATTCACCTTAATATCCTTGGTTCACACACACACAATGTTCACTCGAACAGATACGCAAATACGAAACCGGAATTTGTTTGCACGTAGCCCTGAGACCACCTTTAGGGAAATATTTGCTATTGAAACCTGGCGGACCGGTAGAACCACCAATTACATGATTTGAACCGCTCCCCGTTCAAAAAACTAGCGAAATTTCGCGCTAATGCCCAGTCTTTTATTTAAATGACAACCGTCCGTCCATCCATTTAACGGTTAGTTATAAAGCACTCAACTGGAAATGCTCAGGCAGGAAGCTTACTCGCTATAGTCAAGTGAAGTTCGTCTAAAAAGAGCAACAGGTTTTCTACTAAAAACCAACAGCGAATAAACCGACATTTGCAGCACACCTTTGCCAATACATTAAGTAGGAGGGAGTGTAATGAAAAATCCTTAACAAAACTAAAGTGAGAAGAAGACTAAGAATGTCTTGTCTGTGTGTTTTGTAGCATTATAGAAAGTATCTGGGATTTATTTCCATGTGAATTGAATTTTTATATATTTTTCTTAAATTTTAAAGATTTTTTGTAATGAAAAAACAACTCTGAACTTTGCAAAAAATACAGACCAGGCATTACGTAATTAATTATCATAAAAAGATGTCAAAATAAGACCTTGCACTTATGTATACGCAAACCGACGCATATTTCGGGTTTGTTTTAGTAAAAATTGTCAAAAATGAAGAAGAAGTTCAGTTTTAATTATTTTGTTAGCGGCACTGCAACGTTTAGTAGCATTGAATAATATTTTAAACATACATAATTTATCATCATATTCTCTCGTTCCTTTTTCAAAAAAATATATCTACAATACTGGCTAAATGATATAAAAAAAAAGTTGAGAATACACAATACACAAATAATGTCAAATATTAAGACAGAGATGGAAAGTGAAATGAAATTGAAGAGTTAGTGCATAGCAGAGAGAGAGAGAGAGAGAGAGAGAGAGAGAGGTGAGGTCAACTAAGTGAAAATAATGTAAACCACTAACGTCAGCCAAACGACTGCTTTTTTACACAATGTTAACAGCAACAACAACAGAAACAACAGCAACAACTCTTATGACAGTAATTAAGGCGATGATGGAGGTTGCACCGAAAACTAAAGAGTCGAAAACAAAATTATTATATATATATATATATATATATATATATATATAAAATAAAGCACCTAAAACAACAAAAAATGCAAGGTGATTATATTATACCTTAAGGGCAATAGAAACAAAACAAATTAAGAAGAAAAAAAAGAAAAAGAGGTAAGAGTGTTGCAAAGGCTGACAACAGTTGCACAAACTATATAAATGAATACAAATTTCGTAAACAAGCGAACAAACTTCAATTATTTTTTTTGTTTTTGTTCTCGAAAAAACCTAGGTCGACCAACATGCATGCGTGTATGTGACTAGACCGCTGAGTAGCACTGATAATTAAATAGCACGATGACAATTAAGATGATAATAAGGCTAAATAAGTAGAGAAGAGAGATTATATATGACTTGGAGCTTTTGTTTTTTGTTTTTTTTTTTTTTTTTTATTTTGCATTTCGTAGCTGTTTCATAACATACGTCAGTTATTCAAGATAAAAATATGAAGAACAAAAAAAAACAAATTTTTAAGAAATAACAAACACCTGTCATTGCTCCAAATTAAAAATCTATTGTAAGCTATTGCGCACTTCAAGCTTCACATATTCACATATTTCTAAAGGAAAAATTGTGATCTCTCCAGATTTTTACTAACTGTAACTGAGCATCTCTAGTGATTGTTAATAGAAATAGAAAATTGACGTAGAAGACTTTTTAAAGCCACAATAATGGTTTTTTTTTTTACCATCGGACAGAATGAAGGACATTTCATTTAGTCATTAAACTATATACTGATTAAAAAGGTTATACATATAAATATAAATTTCGTTTTATAATATGACAAACCGGACAGGGTATGTCCCCTATTCGTATAACCCAGCGACTGTCAGCAAGAAGAGAGGAAAGAGAAAGAAATAGGGTGTGGATGTAGGCCCAATTAATAAACTTTCACCGACTAACCACTCACTATAACTATGACCAATGTGCTACATAGAGCACACGAAAAGCACCCGAAAAAAGTAAATTGCTTTACTTCCACGCCAGATGTAAAAAAGTGAACTCAAAGACACCGAGATAGGAAATTTCTATCGTAGTTACTCATAATATATCCTTGAATACTGAAATGGAGCATTGAAATCCCATTATGAATACATATATCCATAACAACGATCAAGTTGTGATGCAAAACCTCGCTATGGGAATTTGTCTAAATATATCTCCAAAATTAACAATTGTTTCACGGGTTTTATTATCAAATTTATTTTTTAAAAATCGGTCAGTACGTTGAGAATGCGATCTAATGTGTTTGTCAGAATTTCCATTATTTTGTTAAAGGAAGTCTAACCTATTAAGTCACTTCTATTAAAACGCATTCTTGTCTTTCGGACTTTGTACACTTTGCAAGCCTTTAATGCTTACTTTGCTTTAGAGCACTGGATTGAAGAAGGAAGATAAAGGATGGTAAAGACCGCCTCTTTCTCAAGTGTTAAGGGAGAGACCCCTCAACTTCCATTAGATATTTGCACCACTACTAGGATAAGATTATCAAGGATGCTGCGAAATTCAACCTGATTAAAAGTCAATACAGCTTAATAGCTACGCCCATTTTAGAAAGAGAAACGAAATGCTTCCGAGCGTTCTTATATACCGTACCGAAGTTTTTGAGACTTGCTTTCTGACTTGTATTGTTTGCAAAGTTTGTTTAATGGAATTTTCAGTAATGATAGAGAATGCGTTGCACTTTTCGTTACATATCTTTCGTTACATTATGCTCATTTCACCCGATTATGAGTGCCTTACTTCGAAAACTTAAAAACAAAGTTCCCACCATTCACTATGTCGGGAAAGACATAGAGAATATACAATTTTCTAAAACTATTTAATTTGAAATCTTAAATATTGATACTCAAGTCAATTATTCTAAAAATAGAAAAAAACAATATCCTGCACTATTTAATCCTTGCCGCAGGTGAAACTAACTTAACTCTTTACTTTTGCTTTTATTTGAATATATTTACCGATGCAGTCAATATTATTGCACATGTCAACCGAATGACATCCAAGGACCTTATGTAAAAGAGAAAACATTACATCCCTTCATAAAGTAGTGCTAGGGCAAACATTCAATACGTAATGCGAAATGATTGTTATAAAAAGTGCCTGCAGAGGTACAAATCATTGCAGTAAGTAACGTCAGCAAAAATTATACATATGTATGCTTACGTAGAATACGAGTTACGAGTTTACTTTTCACTTTACCTCAGGAGAATTTCAGTGCAACAGCGAAACTGTGAATCAAATAAAACTTTCATTTGTTAAAACTTAACGAATGGCTTAACGGAACGCATACATATGCATAAGTTTTACGTAAATGCTGTTATTACTGATGAAGCATCATTAACAGTAGCTCGAATTGTCAATTAATTTAAAAAAAAAAAAAAAAAAGTTCATAAGTTCGAAAAATCGCTGATGCGAATAGAAAAAGTTAAGACTAAAAAAGTAGGGCATCTGGTGAAAACAATAATAATAGCGTTGAAAATATTTCAAGGTTCTTTTAGATATGCATTTACGGTTATGAAACTGCAAATGACGTCACATATAAGTTAACGCAGCGTGAAATTTATTTATTTTAATTTTTTTTTTTTTTTTTTTTATGGAGACTTACCCTCATCTTTAACGTTACCAATCATTATATCGTAGCCACTTAGATCAGCAGTTTTTAGTAGAGTCATGGGATCAGCGGGTAAAAAGGCGCCATCTATAGTCGGTGCCGATGGAAAACTTAAAATGCCTGAATATGAATTCCATTGTTGAACCGAAATCGTTTTAGCATCTACGGCACGCATGCAAGCCATAACAGCTTGAGGATTTTCCTAAGCATCCAGCAACAGCAACGACGATAATAATAATAATTCGAAAAAGATAAAGAATAAAAGCATGAGAGTTCGCGGCTTTACTTACCGTTAATAGCGAGACATTGCAATTGCAATCGTTAATTAACGATTTTCCGATTTCCACAGCTTTCTCTGAAGTCATATGACTCCACGGCGCGTTCATAGTCCCTGATTGCATCATGCCACGCTTAACTAGTCCTCGGGTAACGGGCGACATGAGTTGAGCATTTACGGAACTCGAGCCGGCTGACTCCCCGAAAAGAGTCATCCAGTCGGGATTACCGCCAAATGCTCGCGCATTCTCCTTAAGCCAACGTATGGCCAATGCTTGATCCCAAAGGCCTACGTTGCCGGGGGCCTCTTCTTCGAAACCTGGCATTACCGGTGAAAGATGTAGAAAACCAAATGCACCAACACGATATTGGAACGACGCAACTATAACATTTCCCACCGCCGACATTATATCAGCATTATAGATATCCAAGGTAGCTGAGCCGGTCATAAACCCGCCGCCATATATCCAAATTAATATGGGTAAACCACTTGAGGAATTCTGCGCAATCAGACCATGTTGCATATGATCTTGATCGTTTTTTGCGATATGCTATAAAATAATTTGCAAACAAAATTGAATTCTGTGATTGTAACGATGATGGTGAAGGAACTCACCTCACCACCATTTGCGCCACGTCCATGGCGTATGCGGGCTTTAGCTGGTGCCCAGATATTTATAAATAAACAATCTTCCGATACATTTGTGTTGGGATTCCATATCTCTTCACCGGAAAAGCCAGGAAAATACTCATATCTGTGCAAAAAAGTCGCAATTAGAAAATCAAGTGATTACTAGAGAATTTTCATTTGTCAGAGGAATTTAAAATTAAAACTATCTCCAATCTAGATATATTTAATTCTTCTTCTTCCCTTTCTTCTTCAACAACACAGGTGTACCGCTCACTTAAAAAGGACAATTTTTTTTTTATAATAATTTCAAAAAAATAGAATTATTTTGGCAGCTTGGATTACCTCCAGGCCCGCCTCCTGGGAATGCTGAACTCACGAGATCTTATAGATTCTCTGTCCCTTTATTAACTTATACTGTAAGGTAGGCAAAACAAAAAATGATCGGAAACAGGCGTCCATTTCAAAAGAATTATAAAAATGTTCCGTTCACAGATTCTGCGTCTTTTCCGCAGAATATGACCTTCGTGCGGAAAGGGCATTTTCTTGTGATGATAGAAACTGTGTGCAGATAAGTATAGATTGAAAAAGTTTCACAAGTCGTAGGCGTACGTTTTTGCCTAATATTTGTTCTGATTTCATTTATGTTTTCAACAACGTTGTGACCCATAATGTGCCAAAGCCTTAGGTGATCCCTCTTAATGAGTGCTGTAGGCGTGTTCAATTTTATCAGAACTGAGATCAAGCGTCATTGCGCATCAACGATTAATGAACCGCTTTCTCAAATTGCACCAATTGTACCATTTTGTCTTTAACGATGGGCGCAAGAGCAACAGCTTCCTCTAGTAGTTGGAAGGTTTTTCGTCTACAAGTAGATAAACCTGCTCTTATGAGTTTTGCCCCTACTTAAGGATAATTTGGGATAGTGACATAGAGACATCCTTACAGGTTTTTTTTTTGGTCCATTCACAGTCTTTCGGGGAAAGGGTCGGAAAAATTTCGACAGATAGACTTGTCTTTGAAATGGAAATAATTTTATCAAAATCTTACGAATCTTAACATAATCAACACACGTTTACGTTTTGGTATAAGTAGTGAAGAGCAGCATCACCTAAGTGTTGCATAGAACAACAGCTCCAATCGAGTCACAAATATATACGCAATGGATAGCATGTAAGAGATAGGAACTTGCTTATGCAGTGTAAATCTACTCGTGTTTTTTCAAAGCCGATTGATTTCTTTTTAAAAATAATAACTTTAGTTGGCCTTGAAAACTTTGAAATAGAAATGCCAACATATTTGAAAATATATTCGAAAGAAAACTACAAAAAAAAAAAAAATACGCATTTGAAATTTACTTTAAAAAATTTTTAAAATTTTTTTCTCCAAAATTTATAAAATAAAAAAATTATAAAACATGTTTCCTTCGATGGTAATTTCTTCACAAATTCAAATTGCGTTACGTGAATTAATTTCATTCAGGTAATTGATTGTTTTTGGCTTTTTTTTTTAGTTTCCAGGATCAGTAAATAACTTGGAATTATATCCGCGGCGACGAAAAACGGAATTCTATTGCGAACCACAACCACAGCCGGAATATCAATCTCGTATGGCTGAGCATGCAGCAGACAAATTGGACCGTAAAGTGGATGATAGGCCAGTACAGGGTCGTATAGGTCCCCCAAGTAGTTCCGCCATGCGTGTGTATCGCAACAGTTACTTTACTTGAACGGACTTACAGTATCATCGCCGAAAGGAAATTCAGCTTAAATTTTGTGTTTTTGTTTTAGGCATGTTTCGTTAATGAATTACTTTGGAAATAATCATATTTTGTGTTGCGTTAAAAGAAACAAAAAAATTAATAAATTTTTGAAAAGCTTTTCGTTTTATAAAATTGACATAAAAATTTACAAAGAAATTGAAAGATTGACAAACTTCGATTATTTATTTTTTACTCCGTTCTGGATTTGGGATATCGAGAGCTCATTTTACGAAATCCCTAAAAATATATAAAAAAGATTTGGGAAATCGCGGATTTTCCAAAGTAAATATTTCGCGAATGACTCGTAAGTGGTTGAATGCAATTTTCTCGTTAATGTGATTGTTTGCAAAATATATTCGACAAGGATTAGAAGTTATTATTGTTATATAGCTATGTTTTCTTATCTGCAATTCGTTTCTTTCTTCGATATTCTGTGAGGAAGCATAAGAAGATTTCATCTTTGATTTTCAATTGCTTTAAGTCCATCATCCTAAAGAATCAAAACTACTAAGCTTCATGTTTAAGTCGTTGTTCATCTATCGTGGAAAGGTTATGTTAAGGCCTTTATGGGTGGTGGCTGCAGTCTGTCCCGCGTCTGAGAGCAAACAAAACAATGACTTGTTGGACACAGCGTAGATGGGCAGGATGGGTAGATAGAGGTTTTATTTTTAAGTTTTAAGTTTCAGTGAATGCCTATTTTCTAAACAGGTTTTGCCGTTGTTTAGGATTTGGGGATTTTGGTAAACAAAACAATCCCTGATAACAAACATGTCACCCTAAAAGGGCTGTAATGTGACAGATAAATGGTGATAATGATGCCATTAATATAAGAGATAAATTTTATAGAGTTCAACTAAAGAGAGTAAAGAGAGAATTTTTCTAATCTCGTATTACGCAAAACATCTGCTATATGCGAGGGTTTCAAAGTCTCAATGCTTTGATTAAAAATTTATGCCTTTAAGTCCCTCCAAAGCCCTAAAATCAATCACATACTAATCTTTTAATTTTGTAGCGAAATTGTGATCTAATTAATTGTAACCCCATTTAAGTTTCAAAACTTTATCAAACAAACTATTTTTTCCGCCTTCGTTGAGTTGACACTCACAATACTCAGCATTCACTCTTTATAGGGTAGATATGACACCGCTTGGTATTTTCACCATTCTCCATAAATAGGCGCCCACTTTTTTGCGAAGTAAGCTGGAAAACTAATGCTTTCGAAATAGAAGTCTACTCGTTGACAGAACAACCCCTGCTGGGTAATCATAAGGGTAATGCCATCCTTTACAAAAACCCATAAGGTCTCATTAGCTTAGCTTAATAGTAAGAAACGCATTTTTTTTTATATAAAAAAGGGTTTATGGAAATTCCTGCTGCGCGAAGCATTCCCTTTCAATTATATAATAATTTTTATCATAAATTTCATAGCAAATTGCTTACGCAGCGCTTTAGTTAAGTACTCTTTCGAAAGCCTTTCCTTCCAACAACCATCTAACGGAATTATTTACTAAATTAAAAAGATAAACAATTTTTCAGCCAATTTGAATTTATTCATTCATTCATAACACGTGACCTAAAAAAAATTTCTATACACGCGCAATGACGTCATAATTGCTTGACGTCACAAAATATTTATGCATGCATTGCATAAATTTTCATTGTTTGTAACAACAACATCTCACAGAAACTAGGTTATAGCGTAGTCTAGCTGCGGCGTTACCACCACTACCACAATATGCCACAACAAACACAAATTATAAGAAGAAAACGTTAAGAACTTTTAATAAAGAGAAAAAAACTTCTAGCGAATGCTAATCAAGATATTTTTGTCTTTTTTTTTTTTTTTCTACATAAAAACCAAACGACACTTACCGCTCCTGTACGCATGTTGCCGGCAATTTAGTGGCATCTAAAACGCCATGCCAGGGTTCAGCTGGGACTGGCTTACGAAAACGTAAATCGTCCACAGGCGGCTTAGCGTATGGTATGCCAGTGAAGACATGCACTTCGCGGCCCTGTACTGTAACAGCACGACCACGCACGGGACCACTTGTCGTTTGCACAATTAAACGATCCGTTATGCCAGATACGGTAAACATATGCTGCACTAGCACAAGAACGGTGAATAGCGCACGAACAATATGATAACTAAAACACGTTAATGAGCGGGAAGGGAAAGCGGGAGATATTGTTGCTGCTGCTGTTGTTGTTGCTGTTGCTGCTGCTGCTGTTGCTGTTGCTGTTGTAGACACATCAGTAAAATATGAACTTAATAAAATGCTAGGAGAGCCTGAGCTCAATGCGGTAAAAGCCATCATAAAATGTTGTGCTAAAACCAAGAAGGAATGCAACGAACGCAAGCAAAACTGCGCCAAACCACAGCACAAATGAAGTAACAAATACGAATTAAACTGGATTACGTGACGTCAATGACGTCACTGGCAAACAAATAACAACGACAAATCACAAACAGATGCAGTATATACTGCTCTGCTTACGGCTTATAAACGCACTTATTCAAGTTATTAGTATATGTGAGTGAGGTTAACAACAATAATAAACTGCTTCACTTTGTCACTCTGGCACGATGAACAGCGCAATGCCACTTGACTTCACAACTCGTCTGTCAAAAGCAATTGAGCGGCAATATGCCCGCCTTACCCAGTTCACTGAACACACCGTAAACGATACGGTAGAGTTTATGCATAAATTAACACCCAAATCCCATTTGCAACATTTGCTGCATAACAGCCCTTCATATATATAAAATTTCCAGTTCTTGTTGTTGTTCTTGTTGTTGTTCTTGTTGTTGTTATTATACGCTTCGTTATTCTTCTAAATGAAAACGTTCACGGCTTCCTTTAAGAGTATGGCGTGAAAACGTGATGTTTTTATTTAAAAAAAAAAAAAAAAAAAAAAATAGAGAGAAAAAAAATCAGAAAAAAAGGGTTTTCGTTGAAGTTGATTTGCTAGAGATGACGATCATATGACGACACTTTAACTGAAGATGTATATTATATGCGTGCGCGCTCTTTAGAAGCAATTGCGTTTAACTGTTGACATTGCCGGCAGTGTCACAATTCATTTGTGCGTACATTAGATATGCATGGTATTCACACACGAACAACGCAGCAACACGCAATAATTCAGTAACGTTGCACTTTTCACGTTTTTTTCGCGCGCACAATATCTTTGCATGTACGTATATAAAATTTCAAAGTTTTATTGCACATACGAACCACCTTGTAATACGTTATCCGCGTAAGTGTGAGTAGATATTTAACAAAAAAAAAAAAAAGAAAAAAACAAAAAAGTTCAGTGCTTGGTTTCACTGGAATTCAAAAGAATTTTTCAATCTAAAAAAAAAAAAAGAAAAATTTTTTTTGTTGTCCAATGCTACTCAAACTGAAACTGTTAATCAACGCTTTGTTTTCTGCTCCACACGTATACACGTACACACATACACACACTAGAGCGCTTTATTATGCAGCATGACTGATATTCTTGTTACAGCTCAGCAGATTCATTTACGATATCCTCAGTTAGATTTAGATATGTTCTCGCTACACAGCTACAGCTACAGTTTAAATTCCTGAAAGAAGAAGAAAAATATGTAAAAGTTAAAGATCATGTTTTAATGCACTTTTTTAACAATTTGTATTTAACTTGGCTCGCTTGCCTATGTAAAACTTAAGCATGTAATATAAAAACTCTTTTCAATTCAGTATATCAATGTTTTGATACACTTTTCCAACTATGAATCGGCAACAGATCTGAATTTGTTTTTAAAAATTTCATATTTATACCATTTTGCAAATTAATGGCTTTCGATTTACTTACGCAAGTATTCGAGCGAGAATTTGTCTTTGAAACCAAACTTAAACATTTAATTTTAAAATATTTTTAATTTCCATCTTGTACTTGTACCGTTTTCATATACAGCAGCTTTCTCTTGTTATCACTAACTAACTATATTCAAATACAAATTGAAACCAAACTTTTCATAGAATATTCGAGTTGCTCTCAGTATGTACAGAGTAAGGATTTTTTTGTGCTATATTTGAGTTCTGAAGCAAAAAAAAAAAAAATTAATCCATATTTAAGTTTTAAACTTATTTGCGAGAATTTGCATTTCAAGTAATAATTTTAGTATTCAAGACAAAGAGTCTAAAATATATTTACACTATTTCCAAAAATAACTGCATATTTGTTGTCGTTTTTCCAGCCAGACAAGCCGGAGAGAGTATTAAGTAACTTTTTCAAGTAAGTGTCATAAGCAAATTCTTCGTATTTCTACAATTTTATGTAAAACGTAAAATTCTTAGTTTATATAAAACTGTAACACTATAACTGCTTGCTCTGCGCAAAAGTGATTAACAAGAAAATCTATACTGTAAGAGTGTCTAAGTGTTTAAGAAAAAGCCGTGATGTTGTCGTTATAGAAATACACAAATACGTCTTAGCATACGTCATAAGTCAGTTTAGAGCTTCTAAGCGAAGGTATGCTTTATATAAAACATTCAAATCAAAGGCTTTCTTTTCTGTCTCTTTAATGTATTTATGCCACTTTCACGAACAACTCTTCATTTCACACAATAATAAAATGTGATTTTAAAATTCAAAACAAACGACTAAGAACATTAATGAACTTAGTTTCTCCGATAATTTACCGAAAAAAGAGTTTTTACTGAGTCTGAACTGAGAAAGGTATGAAATTTCAAGGAAAAAATGTGCCTAAGTGTCCGCATATAATAAAAGGTCCATAGCATCTACTAAACCAAGACAAAAAAATTTCATTTCTGAAAAACTCTCGGTTATGATAGCCCTTAAGTTACAAAAGGGTATTCCTAACCTTTACGGTCAAGGTATACTTTCCTTTAAGTAAAGTTGTATATTACTTGTTGTATTAATTAAATATTAATTGTTGTAATTGCACTGTTTTCATATGAAACGGCGTCTTGGCAAAGGCTATTATTGCTTACTAATATAGAAAATACAGAGGTGAGGGTAATTTTACTTGATTTTTCCAAGTAAATGGAGTAAACAAACTCTTGCTTATTTAACATTAAATGCAGAACGTGTAGGTCTTTTAGTACACTACGCTGGAGCTACAATTATCAACGTACGCTAGTTTGTCTCAAACTATCCATGACTGCCATATACATATATATATATATATGTACAAATTGAACATTTAAACCATAAGTTCTTGCTTCGTCTTCCTTTGGTAATCGTTACACCCGAGAGAGACAGCATGAGCAAATGTAACTTAGTTGGCTTTTTTCGTAGATAAACGATATAAGCGAATTAAATTCTTTTACGTATTCCACGCCTCCAACCAACCTAATTATTTCCCGCTTAATCCTTAAAAGTATTTGAGAAAACCTTTCGTTCATGTAAATCTCTTTTGTTATTGTAGCGAGCAGTTTTACTTGATTTTACCGAGTAAATAACTTAAACAAACTATTCATTGTTGTTTAGGATGCCATAAATGGTATACAGCACCAACCTCTATTACTTTAATAAGCCCTATTGTGAGCTATTGTATGCTATACATGCTCGCCATCGTTTATATAAACTTGCATGCACTTATTTACAAGAAAACAAAAAAAAAAAAAAACAAAAAAAAAGGAAAAAGGAAAAAGCAAACCGCACCAAAGAACATTAAATACATTTTGGTTTTGCTTTTAACCCAACAACGTCAGCAACAACAGCAACAAGAAGAGAATAAGAAAAATTGCTTTATTATAGTTTTTTGTTTAAGACAAACATACAACGTTTACGCAGTTGCTGTAGATAAAATATAGAATCGTATACCCATATAAATGTTCTTGCATTTAAGTTCGTTCTTATACATAAATATATGCATAAACATATGTTTGTGTTCATATACGTAACACAACATAGGAAAACTTTAACAATTTATTTAAGTTTTTCATTTAAATGCGTCTCACAATCGCAGTCAGAAGTACTATATATATATATATATATATATATATATGTATTTATGTTGGCACGCATGCATGCATGTATGCATATGAGTCCATCCCCCTTAAAATTTACGTATGTACGTACGTACGTCATGAGCACATATATGCAGATGAATATGCATTACATGTTAGATTGTTTAAATATGTAACTGGGTTTGTCGTTTACATTTACAGTAGCATTTTTGGACCACAAAGAACTTTAAAATTGAAATAATTTGTTATCTAAGCAAATGAAAAATATTTGTTTAACAAACACATCGTATATATATATATATATATATATATGTGTGTGTGTTATACATTAAGTTAAATAATTTATGGAAAACATAAATATAAAATTTTTGTAGACGATTTATTTTATCAAACATCTCTTTTGTCCTTTTTAAGCATAGGCATCGAATTTGAAGTGTATTTGTAAGCGATTTAAGCTAAATGAAAATCGAATAAAATGCCCCAACCTTTACCAATAGAAGTTTTCCTTCTTGTTAAATGAGGATTAAAAAAATCTCTTAGATCGACTGAATTTACCAAAACAATATTTTTTTTTTTTTGTTTTATTTTTCCTCTGGTTATTAGTGAAAGTCTATTAAAATTTCTTTAGCAGACGAACTTGCTGGTTAAACTTCGTTGTTTTTTAATACAAACACCCGTAAGAACATTATAGCCGATCAAGGCCACCTATTTGATACCCTACACCACATCGCCCAATACAGTTAGTCATCCGTTTTGCACCAACAGTTACACATTATTTTCATCCAAACATGAACACTTCTCATGATAGCCCGCATATTCTAGCCATCCTTATAAGCGATGCTGTGCATACAAAACACACCTACGTGGTCCAAATTCGTTAGGATTGATTTGTTTGTCAATTAAAATGAGATTCTTTTACCATATAAAAATTCAATTTTCGTAGGCACGATTACATGAGAGAGGATTCAAAATATATCCCCAATCGAACCAAGTTTTCCTTATCAATTTAAAATGCCCGAATACTATTGCCGAACGATTGTTGTCAAAAGAAACTTTAAAAACCGCAATTGTTTGGAAAGTTTGGAAAGTGGCTGGAAAAATGAAAGGATCGAAACCATTTTCGATAGCGGTCGTCCTTGAGTCAATCCCCGTTCCATCAAAATACCTTGAAAAGTGCAGCCTGCAGTTTGAACATAAAGACAATTTTATATCGATACAGAAAGTGATCCTAAATCGATCGGTATAATAAAGGGCGGTCTATCTTAAGCCCTTCTTTGTGTTGCATATATCCACAAAACCTTAACATACCCTGCGTAGTTATTGCCACTTACTCGAGGAGTTTGAATGCCGTCCATCATTCAACCCATGTGAACCACTTGTTTTTGTTAAAACGATTTGTGAGGGATCTCGCATTTCTATTATGGAAATGTTAAGTAAAGAGTTTGGCATTAAGAGATCATGATACCTTTTCAATTTTTTTTTAACATTGCAAATAACCCCTTTAAAAATAGCGCTTCGAACTTTTCATGACTAAAACAGACAATTTTTGGAGTGAAGTTAATTGAATTATACTCATTTAAAATTTTAATGATGTTTGTGTCCAAACTACGTTTCTCGAACCGATCTCTCTACCCTCAGTCACTTCAGTTCAAATGCCGACTTCAGCGTCGTAGCAATTTCGTAGTGAGGCACATAAAATCTAAATCGTTCTAACCGAACTGTGGGAAACGAAATGTTGTGTTCAGCTGAACCAAGCCGTTCCACAATCTCCTACGTTATCAAGGAAGGATTTTGCTCCATGATCTAGACAGCATCGTCGTCGATCAGGGCCTATCAGAAGGCGCAAAATTATGTATTTTAAATTATTCGAACTGTCTTCCATCAGTAACCTTCATTTATTTTGAGCAAACGCTTTCCACAAATTTTCACATGTTTTTGTAGCATTTCTTCCTCGTTGGAATTAGTATAATAAAATTAATTGGCGACTTTATCATTAGTCTTGAGTACACGATGGCATCTCACTGAATGCTAACATCAATTATTTTCGTTTTAGTTCATTTGCTAGGTCAGTGAGTAAAAGAGACGGAAAATATCCGCAAGAAGGTTTCCCATTGCGAGCTCAACAACTGAGGTCACTTTTCACAAAATATTCCTCTTGACTGCACGTATGCCTATCTGAAGATTATACCTACACACAGCACACAAATTCTTTTTTTTTATTATTATTATTATTAATATTTAATAATGAAATTCAATAGTTGCTTATAACGCATAAAATAATTCCTATTCTCGTTTGCCGTAATGAAATTTCACAAAAATTCATTCGAAAAGTTTTATGAACTTAATGATGATGACATTTAGTGATGGCAGACAGATATAATGGCACTTTTTTAACATTAATTTTCTCTCAATACAGCAGCCCCCACAATGGTATGATTTACAAATAAAAATGCCGGCTTTTATTACATCCGCTCCAGAAAAAAAAAAAAAGCAACAAAAAAGCAAAAAGAAAAGTAAAAAAACCCATAGTTAAATTAACAGAAGTAACGTGTGATAAATCACACACTCCCTCTATGGCTATGGCTGCCATCTACACCATCGCCGCCACCATTGCCACCACTACCACGACCACCGCCACCATCATCATCATCATCATCATCATCATCATCATCATTATTATTATTATTATCATCAATTACATGTATATGTGTCGCAAAACGACAGAACGGCAATTCAATTTTAATTTGTTCGGTACATTAAACTCGTATAACAACAATGACAACAAAAAGAAGAGAATTTTTTGAAATGCACAGACATAATGACTGACAAAAGAGAAGACAAACCAGACAAAAACTGTCACATAATTGTATATAATGCTTAAAAATGTATAAAATTGTGATTACACCCATTATTATAAACATTTCACATAATTCATATTAATATTGTCATCGTCGTCGTCACTATCATCATCATCATCATCATCATCATCATTATTATTATTATTATTATTATTATTATTATTATTATTGTTAGTATCGTCATCATATCGGTTACATTCACCAAAAGCAGGAAATATATGTTATATCTACGGATATTCTCAATGGATGTCATGTATGACCGATCGTTAAAACATTAATTTACGGAGCATTGATCAACGAGAAGAGATTAAAAAATTTAATATTTATTATGGCCGTTCAAGTAAAAATCTAAAGTTATTTTCCCTTCGGCATTGCTTTCTGCTGTCTATTGTGTTGCATGCTTTTGGTTAAATGCATAATAACGAAATATTCAAACAAAAAGTTGCTGTCCATAAGCAATTTTGCATTGATTTTTAAATAACTTTTGAAAAAAAAAAAAAAAAACGTATTGGCCTACGCGAAAACAATTTATTTTTTTATACCTAACCGCGTTTCTTTCTCAAACCACAATGCATTTTTTTGTCTTCTTCTTGTTTCCTTCGCCATTCCTCACCTTCTCTCT
The DNA here is from genome assembly GCA_000688735.1 of Glossina austeni. Classification (NCBI taxonomy): domain Eukaryota; kingdom Metazoa; phylum Arthropoda; class Insecta; order Diptera; family Glossinidae; genus Glossina; species Glossina austeni. The sequence goes on from KK502558.1 coordinate 113,330, forward strand.
ATCTCTATCTCTGTGCCACCCCCTTTATCGCTGTTTATGCTCTGGCTTTTTTTTGCTGTTCTGTTTGGTGATTAAAAGTCGGAATAAATTGCTTGTTTTTGCTGAACATGTGACTATTTTTTTTTTTCATATTAAACACTACTAACGATACGAGGTGTTTGAAAGGAATGCCGGCACTTGTAACTTATGCCGTTTGCGTTTCGACTCACTTCGTGAGAATACGCTCTCTTGTGCTTGTAACTTCTAAAGCCCATTTCAAGCACGTAAATCCTTAGATCCTATTATGTCCCATGAGGATCACATGTAGATTTCACGACACGGGTTATAGAGTAGCCTGGCAAGTTACCGTCGTCAGTTACTATGGCGAAGAACTGTTTTACAACAACACCTGTGCTTACTCTGTGCTTAATTCGCATGTACGCCAAATTCGACAATATTTGGTGGTACACGGGCTAAGTTCCCATCACTTGGAGAGTCTTGCTGACGCAGTTATGTGCATCGTGGAACGTAGTTTTCCCCACACCACAAAAAACTTGTTAGTAATGGGCCTATCGATTACATTCATTTGTGGGATCTCTTATCAAAGATAAGAGGAGGGCCCACGGTCCTCCATTAAATACCCTACACTACCACATAATTACTCATATAATTACATTTCATAGTAAGAGGTTACACGGAAAGTGATTCGATCCGAACCACTTTCAAAAACGTCCTTGGGGCAAAACAAGTCCGTGTATCAAATTTCATCAAAACATCCTAAAAATTATTGAACACAAGAAAACAAGACGAATAGATGGACAGACAAAATGAAATCGATTCAGAAAGCGATTCTAAGACGATCGGTATATTATCTCAAGTATGTCAAGTCCTTGTGAATGTTGCATACATACGCGCAAATTTGATGTTGCCGGGTATAAAAATATGTCAATAATATAAAAAATTACTGGTGATATGATCTCACGTTCAAGGCTTCAATTTATCCCCTTCTACATAAGTGAGACTCCGTCCTCAAGGTCTGTAAACAATTAAGGGATCTTACAAGTAAAGTCCGTTTCTCTTTCCTCAGTACATTTTGAGTGTCATAGTGTTACAACATATACCTTAAGTGATTTGTTATATTAAAAAAAAAAATGCAAACATTTAAAATTAAAACCAATTAAGACCAAGTGACGCATAATTGTTCTGCCGTCATACTCA